>JAYXIM010042859.1:0-24089 GCA_037575425.1 Anastrepha fraterculus
ATTAGATGATAATATGCAAGTTAATAGCTCAAAGCCTGAGTTGAGGATGATGATATGTTAGCGCAACATTAGCCCTAATCCCATGTCGTTGAGAAATTGAAAATTTGAGTAAATCTCTTGGGATATGTTTAGTTAAAACTTAGAAGATGTCTTATGTTTTTTTTTCTAATTTTCTGTTGGCGTTATATAGTCTATGGTTGGCTTTTGACAGAATGAGTATAGGAACAATGTACCTGCCAGCAGACTTGCACTCCAAGTGATAAAAATTGCCACTGAGCGCAATGAACTTAGTTGCTCGAAGTCCCCCCGCTCGAATTAAAGTGTTGTGCTGAAAATATGTGCTCAAATATTATTGAAAGCTAACTGAGACTTGCTTGAATTTTTTTCATACATACACAGTTATGTATTTTCGAATAAACAACTCTTCTTAAATTACCTCAAATCGCATGGAAGCTTTTTTTTCTTTTCTTTTTTTTTAATTTTTATTTTTGCTTAGTTCTTGTTTGCATTTTCCAGCGGCCATTGCAAAAGTGCAACGAAGCGAAAAGTCAAATTTTGAAACATGAATCCACGAACGCTAACATCAGCAGCATTGCATGCAATGGCACACAATAACAAGGTGATGTTGCACGCGACGATGCTCCGAGTGCTTCGAAACTGTGTGCAGAGTGCCCCGAGATCAAAATTAAAGTCGAAGCCTCCACAGCTAAACCAAAGCAAACCTGACTACGCTGACCTAACATGCATACACACACATACAAACAAATGCTGCACATTGAGTTCAACGCTTCCACCTTCAGCAGCAGCTATCCCGAATCCGGCTCCAGTTGCAGCAGCAACGGTAATTGTTATAGTTGCATTTGGTGTCGCTGTTAGGTTGTCGTACCCAACAAGCGCTCAGTGCCGACAAATAATCCAATGTTCTAATTGGTAGGTGCACAGATGTACAGACGGGCACACAAACATTCCGTTAGATTGATGGCGTGGCACACGATAAATGGTTATTGCAACTGCCTGGATAGTGGCTACTGCCTGCTGGCTGCTGGCTGCTTAAAGCCAATATTTCAGATCAGTAGCGATCGAGTGGGGGAGGGTTGCAGGTCAATCGCGCGCTTTTTACTTGTTAGTTCGCTTTGCACGGAGCCACAGCACTAAATCATCGCTGCCTGCCACCACACAAACGCACCCACACACAGCCACAGTTCATTGGCGCTTCTAGTGCCCTCACTTTTGAAGTCCAGCTTCGGTTTCGGTTTTAAGGCCACCAGCAACAATTGTTTGCCTACAGCAGTTCAATGCACGCTTCGATGCGCTGTGCTCAGTTACAAATGTACGTCATCGATAACAACAACAATGTTACTTGCAATACTGGTGAAACTGCGGCGTATCACCTATCAATTGCAGCCGGCATCGCTTTACGGGTGCACCGTTGACTGGTTGTTAAGTAATTAGAACGCCTGAAGGGGATTAGCGGTTGCATAGCGGTTCATTCGAGCGGTGAAATGTGTCCGGATGCGTGCAAATGTGCTAGTGAGCTTGTTAGCCGCCACCATTCAGCATTGGAAGTTACGCTAATTTTATCGAATTTAAAATTTGCCATTGCGGCTGTTAGCATCAATGGAAAGTTGGAACTGGTATGGAAAAAATCTGGGAAAATACTTTTAAATTTACTATAGCTTAAGACATGGGAAGGTTTTAACAATTTTTCACACGTATTCCCCCAATTTCGAAAATACGCCAAGTGCCAAGGTTGATTAGGTAACGAATAAATTTAAAAAATCACATTTATTATTCCAAAAGGGTATAAATATTGTGGTATTTCGCAAATACAAATTTCCCCACATTTCTGGTAACTATGAATGTGCCACTAAAAATCGCTTTCCCTTCTTAAACCAAAACAGCCATCAGACAATTATTAGAGGCTGCCTGCAAGTGCTCAAGTTACTTTATATTAACTACCAATAAGACCGGTTTTGTTTGCCGGAGTCGTCGGGTCAGGCCTGCGGTGTTGAGAAGTTTGTTAGCTTCCTCGCTAACGTGCCTCTGGAGCCTCTTGGAGTGGGTTTCTGCTTGTATTTTAATAGCTTCGGTGACCGTAGAAATGTTGAGGTCAAGAAGAATATCTGCATTGCGCATGTACCAAGGTGCGTTCACAATATTTTTGAGAATTTTATTTTGAAATAGTTGGATTATGTTAATATTATTATGACTAGCATAGTCCCAAACTTATGCGCAATAAGACCACACTGGTTGGATTATTTCATTGTTAAGGGTTTTCCAATAACAGGCCCGCTATTATCGAGAGATGATTAATGATTTTTATGGCCGGAATTGGATGGTATTGATGTGGGCAACGTTTATTTTCAACAAGACGACGCTACGTGCCACACAAGCAAAGAAACCATTGATCTTTCACGGGAAAAGTTTGCGGACCGTGTAATCGCTCGAAGAGATGATCGCAATTGGCCACCGAATTCTTGTGATTTAACATCTTGTGACTTTTTTCTTCGGGGCCACGTGAAAAAGAATATCTACGCCCACAGCCGAGGGCCGATTCAAAACCTCAAAGATGAAATTCGTGAGGCTATCGAGGACATAAGGCAGCCACTTTGCAATTCGGTTGTGGAAAATTTCTTGAAAAGGATATTGTCCTGTAAGCGTGGTTGCGGTGGTCACTTGATATTCTAATTCATTTGTAGTTCTGTGCACCTTGTCTATGGTGGAGTGTTTGCAACGAAGTCCGAACTGGTGTGAAGGTATCAAATTACGAGGTTCAATGATTGGTTTCAAACGATTTAGAATGAGCTTTTCCAGTAGTTTTGAAATTTGTGGCAACAACGAAATTGGTTGGTATAATCATCCCCGCAGTCTTCCACAGGCATAGAAGATATTGGAGTCGGATCGCAAAATTAAATAGTTTGGCCTTTTAGTTTTGCTTAGCTTTGGGTAGTAGTTTTAGCACTTCCGCTGTGACTAAATCAAATCCAGGTGCCTTTTTGTCTCCAGTTGATTGATTTCTCTCTTCAGTTCGCTTGTCGTAATGTGTGGGATTAGAGTGGTTTCTTGATCTAATCAAGAATATAAGTCATCGCTTTGATTATCATTCGGTCGAAAGGTATTGGATAGGTTAGGTTAGGTTAGCCTGATTGGCATTAAGCCACGCATAGACCTTTTCGCCCCTAGCGATACCAGATGGAGATCTACCTCTATGAATTCCGAAAGTAGACACCTTGTGGGATGTCAACGCTTTTGGCGAATCTAAGCAAAGCTGGGAAATCCGCTTTTCAGGGAACCGCTTGTGTTGTTATTTTCGGCGAAGTTGTTTTTTCCTTGGCTTTATTTCTTTGGGATAATAAGATCCGATTAATTTCTTTTTAAAAAGGGTGTGCAAAAAGCATAATGAAGCATGTGAAAGAAGCATAAGGAACTTAATTTCATAATGCCGTGCAAAACTAATGGATTTCTTCTGCTACATCAATCAAAGGGAGAATTGAAATTGCATCACCCTGTAACGGGTTGTAATTAAAACGTTGCTTTCAAATGTCAGTCAAATAAAATGAATTATGTATGCACATAAATCCCTTACTAAACCATGCACTTGCACATGTGTATATGTGCCTTGTATGTGTAAGTACTCGTAGATAAATATTTATACTCGTCCATCATAGAACAGCATTAAATACTGGACCTCGCTTGCAAATAAATAAATCGTAAATTAATTGCAATTGTCGGCAAATTAATGAAATCGCGTGATATTTTAATTGCAAATAATGAAAAGCATCACAATATTGCTGCAATACAGTGGACAAGAGCATAAAAGAATTAATAAATAAGCAAAAAGCCAGCACCGCCGTCACGTTGAAACATAAATTGTAGCATTAATAAAAAATAATTGCAATAACAGCAACCCAGTTTAATAAAACAAAAACAAAGAGTACAAAACCGCAACGATGAACGAAAAATTCGCATAAAATGCCGAACAATGCGGAAGCAGCCCCAGCCACAGACGCAACAAAAGCATTGAAAACACAGCAAACGCAATGACACAACCGGAGATGGGCGCACAGGCAGGGCAGGGTGCAGCAGCGTCAGCACATTTCCATAATTAACAGAGGACAGCGAAAAATCAGAAATTGTGGCAACAGCGGTCAGCCGCTCCACAACTGCCACATTGAAGCGACTCAGCAATTGACAGACTGCAGTGACATTCACTTACTCGACAAAAGCACATTGTTGCATGCAAAAAACTTCCGCAAACGAAATCAAAAAACTACATACTATAATCTACACAAAATAAGTAATAAGTAGCAACAATACAATCAAAATCATAATCACACACGAGAATGGCGAACAGCGCAACAGGCCATCGCACCACTAAACTCATAATAGGCTCAGATGGACGGGATGTGGCAGCTGGTTAGTCGACCGCTGCGAGCTTGCATAAACGCGACCATCATCGCAGTTCAGCGTTGCCACCAATGCAGTTCGGCGCTGCAGTGACGCAACATTCATTTAAGTGGCGACCGCCGTTGACGGCCAGTGGTCCACTGCGGCCGTTGTGGTGGCTGTGGCCGTTGCGGTGGCCGGTTATGGATGTTTTGCTGTGCAAAAGAACTGTAGCAGCCGCTGCGATGATTAATTAATGTGTGAGAATGACCGCACGACCAACTGCACCGCCGATATGGACAGCCAAAGGAATTAGTGATTGACGATTGACGGACAAACGGCATAGATGGCGTGGTGAGCCTGTTGTGGATGTTTATGGTGTGGTTTCGCTGATGAGGTTCAATGCGTTGATGGTGCAATGATGTGATGATAATTAACACACTTGCAAAAGGAAAGCAGTTATGAAAGTAAAAGTTCATTTTAGAACTAGAAAGAGGAAGAGAATTCAATAGAAATTAAAAAACTACTACTACAAGCTAAATCAGCTTCACTTTCCACAGTACTCTATTGGTCTAATGCTTCACTCTCCCACCAATACCAGCAAATAAGCTACAGAGCTTTCGACTCAATAGGCCAGCGCTTTGGGAAATAGCACGCCAACGAAGAATTAATCCAAAAATAAAGAACTACACAAAATTATTCGACCCAATGAAGTTAATACATTCTTGATTGGCGGGATAACCGCTTATGCGATTTTGGCTGAGTTTAGCAAAGTTCTTCTCCACCTCATCTCTCCAATGCAGAGGAGGCCTTCTTCTACCTTTGCTAGTACCGCATCGAATATTTTCAAAGCCGAAGCGTTTGTATCCATTCGGACGACATGACCCAGCCAACGAATTCGCTAGCTAGAATAAACCGCCGTTTCGATATAAGCAAGTTCATTCGGCTAGGTTAAGATGCCGGCGAAGAACTCAGCATCCAATTAGCAACAAAGTGCCGCTTTGAAATCATACTTCCCTTTAGATGAATGCTGTGAAGACTGCGTTTGAACAAATCCTCCCAGAGTTGTACTCGAATGCTCCCAAAGTGGTCCTTCGCTGCCTAACTAAAGCTGGGCGTCTATGTTTAAAGATGCTCGACCGTCTCTTGTTCATTGTCAGCCAGTCTTCTCGCCGCGCGGCATCAGGCCTGGTCTTTTGCGAGTAAGATTGCATTCAGGTCATACAAGTTTTATGATCCTGAAATCTAAGCCATCTAAGATCCACTTGCGGAAGTTAATGAAGATAGATTAACTTACATATCCAGCCACTTAGACCTTATTTATAGCCATTTAGAAACGCTCGCTGGCTAACTCGTCCATATCTGGAAACATAGTAAGGGAGAATCCAATGTTATTGTTGGCAACCCATTGATTTCTCCTCACTGTTTGACTTTTACAACATTCGAGACATTTTAAAACACAAATTTTTGTTCAACCTAATCAGTTGGCGGCCACCGGAGCCGAATGGGTTGGTTAGTGGCTACCATTCGGAAGTTCATAAGTTCGAATATCCGGGTCTGAAGCATTAAATGATAGAACCGTTTTTTCTAATAGCAATCGCGCCTCCTTTTGTGGAACAACATCAAGACGCCCACCACAAATAGGACGAGGAGCTCGGCCAAACACCTAACAGAAGTGTACGCGCCAATTATTTATTTTTTTTTTTTAATCGCGCCTCCGCAAGCAATGGCGAACATCCGAGTTGAAGCATTCCCCCAACCACTGCCTTCAGAACATTCTCAATTTTATACCTATGCTATCCGAATGAGGCTTTGTTGGTACGTCTCCGGTGATAAAACACCGAATGATAGGCAAAGTTTTTTCTAATTGCGATCGCTCCTCGGCACGTAATGAATTTTTTCATAAAAAAGCTCCTTATAAAAATCATCTGCCATTTTTGAAAAAACATCAGAACGCACCTCACAAAGTGGAGGAAGAGCTCGGAGAAATACCAAAGAAAGGGTGAAAGTGCCAATACGAGTTATATCTATGGATTGTGCGTATCAGTAGCCCGACTAAATTACCAAATGCCTAAGAGTTTGCCCAGACAAAGATTGACTAGAGAAATTCAATTCACTTTACGGTCAAGCAACTGCAGCCCTTGCATGCCGCACCATTCGATATCTAAGCAGTGGAAAGTTGAGTGCACATTAAACTCACTTGGTCCATTAAGCAACCTTCTGTGAATGAGTAAGTTTCTAGTCATATTTAAAGTCTTTTGTTTCCGCTGTGTGCTCGGACACCAATCCGCCGGCTTCGCTTCAGTGGTAGCAAATCGTTAAAATACAATATGCCACAACTTTGTATGCATATTAGTTGCGCCAACAGCAATGCTTCATGGCACAATACGAACACTTAGGAGCTTGAGATGCTTTTCTTCACGCCACTAACAGCAACACAGTTGTTGCAGCATGCAAACGGTGGCGACAGCAGCATGCAAAAAACCAAATTGAATAGCAAATTATGGCAGCAAAACAAAAACAACATATTTGCAACTTTCTCACACCATTCAACAAAAATACTTCTTTTTTCAACGACAATTTTTTTTACTAAAAAAACATTTGACCGATGGTGGACAGCTGCTAGGAGTGCAATTATCTTCAATACTTTTTCTATGCAACTTCATTTATTTCCTATGTAACTGCTAAGTGGCAAGCTGACTTACTGAACATGCACGAGTATGTGACCAAGCGGCATGGCAGCCACGCAATTTGCATGCGTACCAAAGGACGTCGTCGTCTGGTCACCTCTGAGTGAGTGATGTTGCAGACGAGGCAGCGGCAGCTTATTGTTGCGTTGCTTACTGACGTTCATAGATGCCAGTGGTGCGGATTTTGTTGGCATTGTTTTTGTTGGTAGTGGTGACAAGTTTATGCCAAGCAAATGTTCTTTTCTACTTACATTTGTAGTGCAGTATTGTTTTCTTTGACAGCCAACATTTTGCTAAGAGCTCAACATGCCGCTTACAATGGGACGCCAGCAAACAAAAAACTGCTGTTGTTATGTCTTTGAAGTGCAGCAACAACAAGAGTAACAGCAGTGCAAACAACAGCAGAAAAACAAGTGGCGACAATTGCTAAGCATTTGTAATATTCTTTGTGTTGCAACATGACATTTGCATCAGCGTTAAGCGTTTGTGCAACATGCAAACCACAATAGCAACTACAGAAGCCACCGCATGCAACTACAGCACAGCTACAGCAGTCGTATAACAAGAACAAGTGCTGAACAGCACTGAGGGAATTAGGAATGCTCGGGCGGGCAGTGGCAAATGTCTGCAGCGTCTGGGAAATTGTCGCCACAAGTGATGTTGCAACATACACGGTCCGTGCGCACAGTGGCGCAAATAGGGAAAGGGTGTGGAAAAAATATGTACCCTTTTAGACAAGAAATATCAATCAGTTCCTAGTAAAAAAAAAAACCGAAAAGAGTTCGTAAATCAATAAATGAAGCTTAAAATATTACAGCAGTCGCCATAAATAACTGCCGAGTAATGTGGCAGAATTAACCTATTACATAAATAGATATTTTGGATTCTTATGAGGCCTTGTAGTAAAAAATTTGCTTCAATCTTAGAGTGAAGGTTTACGTGGTTGCCATTTTCCATGAGTGTGTAGAGGGACCTCTTAGAGCTGTCGGCCAGTTGCGATGCCACTAATTTGGGCTCATCTTCCCCCACCAATTCCCAATGGGGCGAACTATGCTGCCATATCTACAGTTTAACAGTAAATTACAGATTTTTAAAGACAAGCCTACAGCTTTTTTTAAATTTTAATTCACTTTGTGGTACAAAATACTCGTTTTCTGTAACTTCAGATTTGAACGATGTTTTTATTTATTTGAGTTTAAAAATTTAAAAATTTAAAATTTTTAAATCAATTTGAATAAAAAATCTTAAAATTTTTTTTTTTTTTATAATTTACCAAAACAATCTGGGAAGACTGTAACCTGTCTTCTGATTAGTAAATTTAAAAGACAGAATCTCTTTATATATTTTTGATCGAAGATACTGTTTATTTATTTATTTAATTTTTTTTTCGAAAATTTACAATTAAAACAAACAATCTGGCAACACTGTTGGTGTAAACTCTTCGTCTCTAAAAAGCACGAGGAAACATTTTTAAAGACTGTGGATTCTATGTCTGCCAGACATCCAAGGAAACGAGAGTTTAAACAGCCACTTTGGATTCTGGCAAGAACGGGACGATGCCAGAGGAAGTGCTCAATTCTCTACTTTGCTCTTTTTTTCTAATTTGTTTATAAACTTTTCCCATGTTCTTAATGGAATATTTTACTAATGCGTGGATTCACACCTAAAAAATCCAGTATTTTTAAAATGATTTTGAATTTTTTGCTTTCTTACTTCCCGACTTCCGAAACCTGAGATTAACTTACCATCCAACGAGGTTGGCTCGCACACTTCGCTATGATTCAAAAGTATACAAAATAGTCTTTATTTTCTGGGTATTTGGTCGAGCTCATGTTGCTTTTCGTGGTGCGCTTCTTGATGGCATTTCGTCAATTTTGTGTCGCCCCGCAGACGGTTTTTAATGGCAGAAATAATTTTAGAGGCTTATTTTATAATATCCATGCTAGTATTTAATAAGTTTTCGGAGGAAAAAAGTCTTGAAAATTTTCTTTCTTCCCTCTGAAGGATAGTAGCATCTCAAAAGAGGCCGCCGTCGGAAAGTGTGATTGTAGCTGACAAAAGTCTTTCTTCTGGCAAACCTCCGACTACTAAACAAAGATGATACATTACAAGGTTTAAGTCATCCGAAGCAAAATTGTAAGAGCAACCTCATCTGCAACGTCATCAGGGTCTCGGTAGCACCCTTCTGTGTGCTCCTTTCACACGTATTCAAACACTCGTCCAACCAATGGTTATTCAGACGATCCAAAGGTGGTTAATCTGGAGCTGGCGGCGTAAAAACTGACTGGTCCTTTACAGTAAATGTAGGTGAAGGGAGAGCTTCACTACTCGCTTGGAGAGCATGATATCTAGTGCCAAGCATAGTTAAAGTATCTTGGTGTCCGTACCGATGAGAAGCTGGCATTGCAGAGGCATATAAAAATAACCAGTTGCAAGCTAATGAGAGTGAATAACGCGCTCATGCGTATGCTACAAAGCGTAGACGAAGACCTCAAAGTGGTATTGGCTTACTTGCGCGCCTCCACCGTTTTCATCTAGGCTATATGCGGCCTGCTTGCAGTGCCGCAGCGAAGATGAGATTGCAGAAAACGTGACCTTTCACTGTGCAAGATTTAACGAAGAGCGATCCGAGCTTGGAAATGTCCTCGGCGTCGTCCCCACGCCAGATTATCTGGTAACGCTAGAACATCCCATAGATGCGTCATCCAAAAAAGCAATATTGAAGCGGATCTCATGTGGGGGGCTGTACTTTCGAACAGACGACAAGCACGAACGCCTGACACAAGCCTCAAGATGAACCCAGACAGACGATAAGTCAATATCCAGCAACGATATTGCAACTTTCCAATGGCCCATTATTGGTTATTGGCCACACCTCGGTATTCTGTATATCGTGACTATTAAAAAAATATCCTGCTAAGAAAAAGTTCGTAAAGAGAATTTCTATATTACATAAGAAAACTTCGCATTCGGCTGCCATTACTTTGAATTCCGTATATTTCATGTATAGTATGTTAACCCTATCCGTCCCATTGTGCGACGTCTGTTGCCCCACCGGCACGTATGGCAGTTGCTCGGGTATTTTCACTTGTAGCGGCAACGTGCTGCTACTACGGCAAAATTTAGCCTTTTCTTCGCCTATTTGCGTCATGCAACACACATGCAACGTAATAAGCACACTCGGGCGGGGCAGCTAAGTACAGATATGTGCGTATGTACCTATGTATATACAGGAAGTGTGTTGCACACGCGCTTGCCATTTCACAATCGCCGCGAATATTGATGTTTCTGCCAAAAATGTATTTTTACGAGCCGTGTTGGTGTTTATTTAGTGTTGCATATTTGCAGCAACGCCGCAAACAAATCAAAATGAGAAATCAAATTTTTATTTTCGGCTGCATTCGGGACTGCGTTCTTCTACCCTGTGTGGTCGACATCACTTCGCTCATTTACTGCAATAGTGGCATAACTCAAAAACCAAAATTTCGTGAAAAACGACTTCAAAGTTTTCACTTTTCTATGCCGCCCTAAGCGAAGACGTACTTTCTGCTAATGGGAGAGGTTTGATAGTTATGGAAATGCATTTCTTTGGTTATTGTGATCACCTCTGCACACTTTTCTACAAAAAAGGTTTCTTGAATTGTGACGCTATTGTAGTAAATGAGCGTTTTGTTGCACACGTGACAAAACTAGCCGCTGCTGCCGCACATTTCCAACGCGTACGCACGAGTGTTGCATGCCGCGACATATGAGGCTTTTTAGAGGCTCGCTCACTGCCGGGCACGCAATTCTAAAATTGTTCAAATAAACAGAAATTTCAAAATTTTCGTATTGTAAACAAACAGAGAATTTGAAATTCTAAAATTCCACCAGCCAACTGCTGCCTATCGATGGACGCCCCAGAAGCCATTCACCCATTGGCTGGCCTAAATCGAGGTCAACTCAATGGCCGTTGACGCGACGGGGTGGCTATGGAATGGTAATAAAACTCTCTACTACCGAAATTGCATGTTTGCGCAATGCAAACGCTATTTGCGTCGCATAAGGCTCACCAGCCACAGCTCAAGTGGCAACATTCCAGACTATTTGAACTCTTGCCACAACTGTATTACTGAGCTATTAATTTTCATAATGTTCGTACTCGACGTAATTCATTGGAGAGCTGTGCAAACAATTGTGGATCAACCGAAACAACAACAAAAACAACAATAGTAGCATATATTACAGCTAAAAAAGCTGCACCAAAGCAATTCGACTTGTGGCAAATGCATTTTAATGTTACTCGCTCAGTGGGCTTGCGAAACATTTTATGCCAAATGAACTGTACATCTAATAGCAAGCAGGGCACATCCATGCATGTGTGTGCACGCATAGCGGCTCGCACCCCGCTGCGTAAACGTTTTGATTAGCTGCTCAAACAAATCACCAACAAGGCCCCATGTCGCCGTGGTTGCACAAAATGAAGCTGCACCAGAAGCCATTTGCATATTTATACGAATATGTGGATATGTACAGATTAGACTAAATACTGTTGCTCTTTTCTGCTGTTCGTACGGCACCCATTACTGACTACTTGACCGCTGAGCATCGGTGGCCGGTCCTTAATTGATTTTAAATTTTATGCGGCAAGCGCTTGTCGAGTAGCAGCGAAAAGTGATAACTTCCTTTCTAGAAACTGTTTGTTATATTTGAAATTGAATGAATTTTTCTGAATTTTCTGTCAGTTACAAAAAATTTAAGTCGTTTTTTGTTTGTGGACAGATGGACATCGTGTAGCCAGTGTGTCAAGTCATGGCAATTATATTTTTATAGTTGACAAGTTTGTATGCGTTCGTGCACATTTTGAAATTGTCTATCACTTTCTTTAACCCATTCGTCGCCTTCAAAGTAATCCCCATCATCTATAACGCACTTATGCCAGCATTTGATCCAGCTCTCGAAACATTTATAGAACCCTATTTTCAGCGGCCGCCGTAACCGAATGGGTCGGTCCCTGACTACCATTCGGTAGAACAAGTATTTCTCTATTAGCAGGCAATGGCAAACCTCCGAGTGTATTTCTGCCATGAAAAAGCTCATCATAAAAGATATCTGCCGTTCGGAGTCGGCTTAAAACTGTAGGGCCCTCCATTTTGGGACAACATTAAGACGCACACTACAAATAGACGCACGAGCCCCTTCGGCGAAACACCTAACACAAGTAGGCGCGCCACTTATTAATTTTTATTTTCTGTAAAAGCATCGCAGCCGTCTTCGATTTTTCCATTACTTCTTTTCGGCTTTTAAAACGACGAAGTGGTTCTCCGTAGTGGACTGAAGGTTCATTAGGGGCTCTCTACTCACTCGCTTAATGTCTGGATTTCGTATCGTACTCATAAACCCAGGCCTCCTCTCCAATAATGATGTGCTAATGAATCTTGGGTCGGGTTAAGCCTTGGAAACATGCTGATATGCCGTCCCTTTGCATGGATAATTTCCGGTTATTGATCAACTTTTCTTTTACTTTATTAATGTTTTCATCAGTTTTCGATGTCGACGGCCTGCGACTACATTCGTCATCCTCGATAGACTCCCAATCTCTTCTGGAGCGTTCGTGCCACTGGTAAACAATTGTTTCCCAACATCTCTAAGCTTTTTGTCCCATTGAATACATTTTTAACGCAAAATTTAATACAAACTCGTTTTTGCAAATTCAAACCCATTTTTAAAACTGTGAAAAACCAAAAACACGTGCAAAGGCAGATTTACTCAAGACGGCGAAACAAATGTCAAGCAATGGCGATAGAATTTCGATGGGAATGTTAATCACAGAAAACCAGAACTCAAACCAGCTGACTCAGAGCGTCACGGTTGTTCGCGGAACTTTTTGATCAAGTTGGTATTCCGGGATGTTTGCGATCAAGGCGGTATAGTTGGAGGTAGCCGCAATTAAGGAAGTAGTGGGTGGGTTGCTTAGTTCTGTAATTACTGTAAGCCGCGGACGGAAATATCTACTCCGACAGCCAAGCAACGATTAGGGCCTTGGGCTCGTTGTTTGTGCGTTCCAAGTTAGTCGGAGAGTGTCTGTCTTCTCTCTCGATCTGACTACTTCGATATTAGGATGCAGCATAGGGCAACTGCTAAACTGTCAAGCTGGCCAGACAGGAGACCTAAGACGGTTTCATCGCGAAATGAGGGCATTGGGCGTCAGAACGTGCAATATGTCACTGAAAGATGCCTTCTCGGCTCAGCGGCGCTAGATCGGGGAACGCTCGAGAGAACCTTCTGGCCACGGCTAGATCGGGACGCTCGAGAGAACTCGTCAGTCCCCGAATTTGGTAGGTTTCCTTACTGGACATTGTTAGGTGTCCATGCGGTGAAACTTTGCTTTATGTCCTTTTTACAGAAGCTGTCTAAAGGACGAGATGGAATCATCTCCGCAGTTTCTTCTTAACTGCCCTGCTCTCGTAGGATAAGGATTTCGACATCTGCGCTCTCACTTTTCGCTACACCTACGGATATTGTGGGTTTAAATATCACACCCCTGGTGAAATTCATCAGTGGCTAGAAGCGGTTAATATGAACGTAATTAGCCACTGCTGGCCGTCATCCTCTAATGCAAAGCCCCATCTGCCTTTTCCAACTGTCTGGTTCTTTTCCTTGAAAAATTCAACGATTTACTTGACTTTAATTATTAATTTAATTCTTTAATCGGCCAATACTTCAATTTTCAACTTTTACAACTTCGGTCACAATCTTACTTCGGTTAGCTAGGTGAAGCTCGTCTTCACAGGTCTCGAGTCCATTTTCTACCATAGTAGTCGTTCTTCTTCAAAATGTAATCTTAAGCAATATAAAGGCTTTTCCAATAAGAGGTGTTATTTTTATATTCAAAGAAAAATTCTACTTTTTAATATAAATGATCGGATGTTTACTTCATTATAAAGAGGAAGGAATGCCGTTAATGGTGGAAAATAACATCAGGCAAATTACCACCACGACCACGCTTACAGGACAATATCCTTTTCATGAAATTTTCCATAACCGAATTGCAAAGTGGCTGGTATGTCCTCGATAGTCTCACGAATTCCATCTTTGAGGTCTTGAATCGACCCTGGGCTGTTGGCGTAGACCTTCTCTTTCACGTGGCCCCAAATAAGAAGTCACAAGGTGTTAAATCACAAGATCTCGGTGGCCAATTGTGATCACCTCTTCGAGAGATAACACAGTCCGGAAACTTTTCCCGTAAAAGATCAATGGTTTCGTTGCTTGTGTGGCACGTAGCGCCATCTTCTTGAAAGTAAACGTTGTCCAGGTATATACCATCCAATTCTGGCCATAATAAATCGTTAATTATCACTCGATAGCGCAATCCATTCACCAATAACCCCTGTTATTGGAAAACCCTTTATTATCAAGGAATGGCGTACGTATTTTTTAATAAAGGATTTAATCACAGCGCGATGCTTCCAATTACGAGAATTTCCAGTTGCCATAGACGTGGGACTGTTGCTTCTTCTTTGCATAACAATAAATTAACCCAGATGCTAAGTATCTTAGGTCACGAACTTATTAGCCGTCACTTTTCTGATGGCTTCAAAATTAGCTCCTCAGCCAGCTGTTGCTTTTTCATTACACTTAACTTTGTGCCAGAAGATTAGCTCCTGCAGTTTTCGGCATATTGTTTCATGAACTTTACAGATTTGTATTAAAAAAGTATTCTCTTTAAATACTCAAAAGGTCCTGCCTTAATGCTCTTAAAATCTATTTACAAAAGCTTTAAAAACTATTAAAGTAAATGTTTCACTTGAGTCTACGATAAAACTCCAAAGTTTTTGGGAGCAAAAAATCCGTTGCCTTAAAGTTTGTGTGAAAAAAGAATTCAAAGAAGAAAAACAAGCAACAAAACGCTAGATGTGTGTTTCTAAACTATTAAGACTTTATTGTTATTCCAAACGAATAGAAGATTTTCACAGGTAAACAGGCGCAAAAAATACAAATAAAGCGCTGCTCACAAAAAAACAAGCTATAAACCCAAACAACAAAACAGAAGCAAAACACCTTTGTTTAATAACAAAACAATAACATAAAATACCTTTCATTACAACAATAGCAACAGTACAATAATAAATAATACAAAGATTTCGAAGCGGCAAGATTAAAGGTGCAGAAGTGGGCCACTGATTGAAAAACATCGAAGGGATGTGTGGGCGGCAGCGCTCACTCAAGCTCCTATAGTTTTTGCTTCGACAATCAGCTTCCAACCAGCCAGCGTGGCTGAAGGTGCATGAAATCGAATATTCCAAGCGTAAAAGGTTAAATCACCCCGAAAAACACTGCAAAATTCATGTGAGCGTACGTGCCCGGAATGCCAACAATACAAGTTAAACACACACACACGACTACATCCATACATATGCATATGGAGAAGCACATACACCCATATTCAGTACCTCAGACGATCACACGAGTACACGTGAGGCACGACTTTGACGCAGGAGCGCGCACACCCACACATGCATGCGTTACGCTCAGATAAACAGACATTCAAACGGCTGTACAGGCACCAAAATAGCCAGAATGCGTTGTATATAACTTATTTGTGTTAATGTACGTACGTGTGCAGATGTCGTCGTGTGCGTTTACGAGTAAGTATAGAATATTGACAACAAGTGTTATCTGGCGGTGGTGCCGCATACGCCCTGTACACCCGCGCTGCTGTAATCGCATATAGAGATATTGCTGGTGTAATACATATATACACGCAAACTTACTCAAATCCTCAAGCCGCATACATTCAGTCAAAAAAGTACGAGGAATTGATTATTTGTCAAAACTAAAAACAATGGTGAGCGAGTGAATGAAAACTTAGTTCTCTTGCAAGAAGAAGTAAGTTTGCCCTTATATGGGTTCCAGGACACCGCGGCGTTCAAGGAAATGAAATTGCCGATGAATTAACCAACTGCGTATTTGCGGTTACCCCACAGGGACCAGAGTCAATAATCGGCCTCAGTTCTATAGAAAACACGAACTGGATCAGCGATTATGTGTGGACTTTCCGTAAAGAGCGATGGTCCGGTCTTGATCGCTACAGGACTGCAAAGTAACTACTTTGTGACAAGAACAGAACAAAGAGAAAGTTCGACAGTTATTTTAAAACTTGGAAGAAAAGACGTTCGGTTGATGATCGGTATTATTTCAGGTCCCAAACCATGGGGCCAGCATATGACTACCATGTCTTTCTTGGAGAAGGCGGATAGCACTGATCATTTTCTCTGTGAGTGCCCTGCCTTTGCTAGAGCAAGGCTACGACTTTTGGGTTACAATGTAACGAGAATGACTAATATTCGTTTCCTCAAACTGGAGGATATTTTCAGATTTGCCAAAGGCTCTGGAAAATTCTCACAGGAGCAGCTATCTCTGTATGTGTCTCTATTATTTCTCTTTCTTTCTGTTACTTCTCTCCTTTCCTCTTTGACTATCTACCCTTTTACTTTGAGTGCAATGGAATTTTCAGTCTGACTGTTTTAGGGGTTACCAAATCTCTCGGTGCTTCTTAGCTCGCCCTTTCCAAATTTTAATTTCAAAAATGGTATAAGGTATAATTTGGACGTTATAAGGCTTTTGAATAAGCAAATTCGTCAAAAAGGCCAGATTTGTGGAGCGAAAGCTGTTTTATTGTTCCACCACAATCAAGAATCGTTTTAATTGTATTTCATGTAGCCATTTGTCCAAAAACTCGATCCAAATCACCTGCATTCGGCTGATCCCAGCTTCTTTTTTTCCTTTCAAAACTTCAATTACCACTTCGAGGCACCTCCGTCGCTAGTCATGAAAGAAATATCGCGGTGTGAAGAGAGGACTATTCTGAAAAAGGTGTTAGAAAATTTGTTCAACGATTCAACTATTCAGCGGCCTATATAGAAGGTGAGGCGGATAGTTTCAATAATTAGACATATTTTGTGTAACAAAACTGCACGCCACTTTTGTGACAGAATGTACGTAGTCACATCTACTTAGCTGAGCACACCGAAAATCCCTTTCTCCGTTTGATGTCTGTGTTGCGGTTGTGCACGTTGTTGTGGTGTGTTTTAAGGTGCACTCAGACGTGGCGAGTTTAAAATGCTCGCTGAAGTGGACATAGGATTAATAAATTTATTTCTTTCTAATTTTTTTTGAACTTCTATATTTAGTTGTTGTGATACTACATTTTTTATATTCTCTAATAGAAACACAAAACATCCACAGATGTCGCCAGCGGAAAAATGCACATTTTAGTGGCAGTAGAAGTATTCCTTCTACACTCCCTTCTTTTTTTCTTTGTCGGGACAACTCGCAAGTACAGCACTCATACACAATTAAGTCCATTGTACTGCTCTCGGGTTCCCTTTTTAAATTTCTTTAAATCTAACCGACCTCCGAAGAAATCTGAATAGTTCTTGAAGTGTCAAGGTGGCCAAAGACCTCAAGCCTGAACACACACAGAAAGTGGTCCGCCGTCTCATCCTACGCATGTGGAACGCTGAGCAGAGTGCAGTGTCTGAGATGCCTACCTTTTCCATAGAATGTGGCCCGTATTCAGTCCAACCAGTACCTACGACCTTTCTGCTTAATGACATCTGCGATAGTCGCTTGGACATGATACGTAACATTAGTTTCGTCCATCTGCAGCCTCTCTCAGCCTGCCACGCTCGTTTGTGGGTTTAAGTAACCCGTTTACTAAACGTGACTTTGATGACTGCAGAAGGGAGTGGCAGAAAGGGCTCCGGGCCAAAGAAGTTGACCTCAGAGCGCATCGTAGCTAAAGAGTCAGAGGTCTCATTACCCGCGATATCCACGTGTCTTGGGAACCATGTTAGCATGTTAGATGTTATCTCTACCGACATAGTTCAGCCTAGATTTACAGGACTCTAATGCCCTTGAAGTGGTTCGAGGGCTGTCTAAGGCTATGAGCGCAGCTTTGTTGTCGCTGCAGGCATGTACAGATCTTCCCTTCTGTCTATTTTCCACAACAAAGTTTATTGCTTTTTGAACAGCATACACCTCCGCTTGAAACACAGTTGCGTACATTCCAAGAGCAAAGTGTAGTTTTGTGCCGCTGGATTCCACGTAGACACCAGAGTAGGAACGGTGCTTGATTCTGGAGCTATCCGTGAAAATGTGAAAACAGTGTTTGCCGGGCTCATTTTCAGAGTTCGACTTTCTTCTTAGAATAACCAGTCATGCCCAGCATTTGGGTTCTACTTCGATCGGAATGGGTTAACTCCTGTAAGGTTATTTTGCTCTTCCTTAACGCAAATTTAGTCAAATGATGAATAAAATATGGCCAGCAACTTAAACGCGACTTATTTGATAAGGCTCAGTGGTAAAGTTACAAACAGTTAACCTGCAATTGTGCTCCTTGTTTGCTTTTGTAAAATACTTTACATGCAGATCAAACGCAACCACATTTGCAACTATAATACTTTCCGAAAGCCTGCAATTGCCAGACTTGCTGAAAGCACTTTCTCTATCACATCTGTTGGCACCTTTACCCGGAGGCTACTTTTACTTTATACTCGTATCTGTTTTCATTTTCTTCGCTTGTTCTCCTTGCTTGTTATCATTATCCCTATTGTTATGACTTGCTCAGTCTATGCGAAGACTATTTAACATCATTCATCTCGTTCGCTTTCACGTCAATTTCCTGTTACAATACTCGTATGTACGGTGCTGCGATTCGGATTATTGGAAAAGCCAATCAAGTCAGTTTGGAATTAGAACATTTCGCTTCAACTATTTTGCGGCTGCAACGCCTACGTAAACTATTGTGAGTCTGGGCGTTGCCGAGTAGGAAACGAGAGTTTCACTGAACACATCCGCCATGAACGGAGCAGGCCACAATTAAATAAATAAATGCTGCTAACGTGGCACATCCGACAACGTACAGACTCGCTTGCGCGTTCGATTTTTAGGCGGCCTCATTTTGGGCGCCTTCTGAGGAGCACGAAATTGCACAACCGAGCCACGTTCCTTGCGAAGTTTGCATTGTGTCCAATATGGATTTTGCTCCCCATAGGATTTGCTCTTCGATTTTTCTTGTTCTCCTATTCCTTTTATGTTTCTAGCTGCACACGGTAATTGCATATTGTGGCATGCCGCGCGTTACTACAACATAAATTGCATGTGTGTATGTATGTAAGCCCTCACATGTACTCAAATTCATGTGGAAGCATTGATGTGTGTGTGCCATGGTACGTGCCTTACATTCCACCCGCTGCATGTCCATTGAGCACGTACCGCCTTATTCGAACTGCATTTTTATTTCATTTCCCCTACGACCGCCATCGCAATTTACCACTTAAATTTTCCCAGCTTTTGGCTTTACTCTTTTCCTCTACCTGTGCAACGTAACAAAGGGTCCCGTGTTGCTCTGCACATCCCCTCCGATGCACTCGTATAGTTATTCTATTCTATTTCCTCTATAAGCTCAGCCGCAGCCCCCTCGCATACCACCTTCCGCACCTCCGTACTCTTGTGCCCTCTTGCTCGGTTCCTCGCCGGTTTTCGTTCGAATGTTTCAATGCAAGAAGTCAAGCGCGAAATCTTCCTTCAATACACAGACACACATAAACATACATACCTCCGTTTCGATATTGAAGTGTATGTGTGTATGTATGGCTTCTTCTATTACTTTGTTCGTATGTATTTGAAATTTAATTGCTGTCTACGAATGGTCGCTGGCGATTTCGTGCCAATTAGCGAAAATTGATTACGCTTCGTTGGGCGCCCACAAGCGTGCAACAAAATATTATTTCTCTTATTCTCCTCACTTTCAGTTCCAACTGATTCTAAAATTCATTCAACCGAAGTTTATTTAAGGAATTGTGTTTTAAGATAACAGTTGACTACGTCTGCGGAGAATACGAGTATTCAATATTTGTTTAACGAATCGAAGGAGAGGTGGAACAAATAATTTATGATCAAAGTTTAATTCTCTGCATATTTCAGCCACGGGAAACTGTGGCAATTGACGTTAAGCTAAAGTGTCCGAAGTGTACAGAAACTTTGATGCAATAATATAGGCTATTTTTTTTACCTTTTTGGGAGAAGAATTACTACATAATTTTAACTTCTCCTCACACTCTTAAGGCCGCAATACGTTTTTCATCAATTTTTCAAAGTCAAATGTGCCACAGGTATTTATTACTACGAGTACTTTGATCATCAAAAAGCTGTCAGTGAGTACGCTATGCCTGTCAATTAGCCGTCACGTTATGCAAATATGAATATTTGACTATAAATATTGCTATTGCATATACATACATACATATGTATATGTGTTTATTAGGGTGTTTCTTATGTAACTAAATTTTTTTAATTTCTGTTTTGACTCATACTTTTACACTATTCTAAGGCATAAGAGGCACGTTTAGTTTTTTCCGACTTTTTAAAGTAAAATTTACGGTCGCTACCAGGAAATTAAGAATTCCAAAAAGTGCTATTTTCTGGATTTTTATTAAATAAAATAAGAATATCTACTAATCAAACATTTGTGTTATTCCTAGTCATTAAAAGCGAATTAGACCAGCGCGCCATTAAGTGGGCTAAACAAAACTAATGCGTAAATTACCACTATGTCAATGCGCTACAGAACAGGGCTAATGTCTGCAGGGGAACGGAGACAAATTATTGCTTCGTCAGAAGTTATTTAATGACATTATTTGTCATGTTTGCATAACTAATTCAAATGTTTCGCATATGAAAATGCGGACGAAAGAATTATTTACCGTTTTTGATTCACCACTACTCTGCTCGCGTACCAAGCAAATATGTGTTTGAAAGCAACAACAGTTTAGCGATGATCAAGCGACTTTATTTATAGCCGCTTAGCTCGCAAGCGAATTGCTTAGGTCAGTGCTTCCAAGTATAGGTTAGGTAAGGTTCAGTTGTAGCCGTTGTTTACTATGGGATACACTGAGGCTAATGGTCCATTATGTTCTCAACTTGCCCCTATCTCCCCTAGTGCACACTGGTGTACTTTTCAAAAATTTTAGGATATCTTTAATTCCCAAATTACTGAGATCTTTCAATTCATAAAAAATTGTCTACCTAAAATGGTTAATTTACATCTGGGTAGAGTGGGAAAATGGCATCATCTATACAGTTTACAAGTCTGTCAGCGTATGTCCCTGTCATTGTATGTGTACTCATCAGTCGAATTGGTGCCGGGTCTCACTAATTCATTGGCCTTTCAGCTACTCACAATGTCACAGTGGCCAGGAACCCATATTACCTTTAGGTGGAATGACTCAGGCATCTCGTTAAGAGACATGTGGCACTTCATGACTTCCTTGAAAGTTGGCGACTGCTTTGTGAGGGATTTTATCACCGCCTAGATATCATCTGCCACTATCGCATCACACGGCTTTTATTATTGCCATCAGTTCAGCCTAAAAGACACTGCAGTAGTCGGGAAACCGAAAATTAAACGAGATTCCCAGATGTTCACCAACCCTGCACTCGAGCTTTGAGCCATCTTAAGCAAGGGTGGACCCGCCCTGTCTTACATCGTGCCGCTCCCACTCTTTCCTTGAGGGTGGGAGGATTGTGAACGTTGTAATCGCAGTTGCAGGCGGGAATGAATAGTCCACCAGTCTTAGATGCTCCGAAATCCCAGCTAGTATTTTACCGTGGTCGTAGCCCGCATTTGACCCCTTACTTAAGATGTTCAACCTTATTGCCGATCTGCGAGCGATATTATATCTTGCCTGCAGATCCACTGGAAGGAGATTTAATGTCGCATTTAATGCTTTCGTTGGTGTGGTTGGTATTGCACCGGTTATGAGAACAGAAGCGCGTTTTTGAACCTTCTCAACTCTTTTCATGTTCACACCCTTCTCAAGAACATTCAACTATACTGCAATATCATAATACAAAATTGGCTTAATTGGTCAGAGTCAATGTATAATTCTGGGTTTTAACCCACCTTTTTCCCCAATTAACCTTCCATAGGAGTACAAAGCCGTCAATGCTTTCCGAATATAAGTAAAGTTATTTTTGATTTTTTTTTTCTTTTTTTATTATTCCATATTAGTCGGGAAGCTTTAGAAAGCAATGAAATTCTGATACGAGTTTTACTGACTTGTGATGAAGAGAAGGGCGCTTGTCTCCTGGCCGTCCTACGATGAGTTCAAACCATGTTGCATGCTTTGAGGCGGGAGTCTTGCGAAAGCTATGAGATTGCATTACAGTTTGTCAAAAAGAAAATATTGCAGTGCTGCCAATCAAATGCAATGTTGGAGAAAAGGGAAATTTTTCATTTTATTCACCACTCGTTAGGTGGAAGAGATGATATATTTACCAAAAAATTGTGAGGGCAACTTCGGCTACCACGTCACAGGGGTGATTCGATAGCAACGAAGCAACATAAAATATTTATTAATCAATAATATATTTTCCTTCATTATTTACAATGTCTTCCCAACATTTAGGCAAATTTTTAATTCCCTGCTCAAAAAAATGTTTGTCCTTGGAGCCAAAATACACTTCGATATCCCATTTTATAGCTTTTTTTGAAGAGTAGCTCTTGTTACTCATATGGGATTCAAGTCCACGGAAAAGGTGCAATATCCGGAGAGTATGGTGGATGCGGCATTAGCTCCCATCCGAGCTCGTTCAGCTTGCCTAATGTTTGCCTTGCGGTATGAGGTCTTGCGTTGTCGTGGTGAATCAAAACTTTGCGTCTATTCACTAAAGACGTCGATTTTTGTTAAGTGCCTCATTCTGGTTTGATAGCTGATGGTAATAATCAGCAGTTATCGTATGGTTTGCTTCCAGAAGTTCATAATAAACAATACCGGCCATATCCCACCAAATAGACAGGAGCATCTTCTTGGGGTGAAGGCCATCTCTAGGGGTCGGTTCTGGTGTTTCATCTTTATCTAACCATTGGCGTTTGCGAACAGGATTATTGTAAAGGACTCATTTTTCATCACCAGTAACGATACGGTTCAAAAAACTTTCATTTTCAAGCCGTTGCAGCAGCTGAGAACACACATTCACTCTCTGCTGAAGGTTGGAAAGTCTATGCGGAACCCATTTTCCCAGCTTTGAAACCTTTCCCAACTGAACCAGGTGCCTGTGAACTGTTCTATGCGATGAATTTAACCTCTGAGCTATCACATCGACTGTCAAATTTGGCTCATCCTCCACGAGTTCGAGCAAGGCGTTGGAGTTAAAGACTTCAAGACGACCAGCGCGAGTTATGCAACCAATTAAAGTTGCACAAACAAATAACATAATTGTTGATAACGACGAGATCAGCATAATTATGCAGAGGTACTTAAACCAAGATCGAATTTCAAAAGCATAAACGACGGAAGCGTCGCCGTCGCTCCCGTTGCTCGATCAGAGGTACTTGAACCAAGATCGAATTTCAAAAGCATAAACAACGGAAGCGTCGCCGTCGCTCCCGTTGCTCGATCAACAATTATGGAAAAACGAAATGGGCATTTGCATATGCCAAAGCATATTATAATTTCAGTCTTAAGATTCAATTGTAACTGGACAGAAGTCCAAGTTCTTTCAACAAAATATAATTGTTCTTTCAACAAAAAATATAATTGTGTCAAAGTTCTTTCACCAAAAATATAATTGTTCTTTCAACAAATATAATTCGCGCGGGGCATCCTCCATGTCGCAGTTTCCGCTTCGGAATTTTGAAAACCACTTTTGCGCAGTCCTAACGCTCACGGTATCCTCTCCATGAACCGTGTTTATTTCTGCAGCAGCAGTTGTTGCGTTTTTACTACTTTTACAAAAAAAATACAAAATTTGCCTCTTATACGCGTTCGAAGATTCCATTTTATTTTTTAGCAACACGTGCTTATATCCGCGATTAAAACCACTTGTTGAATGCACAATATATCAAAGAAAATATAAATAGTTCCGTTATATTCCGCGAATAATTGTTTGTATGCAAAAATCGTACAAAAGTGAAGCTATGGGTAAAATTCGCACGAACTTATGGACTGACCTGATATATCACCAACA
>JAYXIM010042860.1:0-44019 GCA_037575425.1 Anastrepha fraterculus
ATTGGCGCGTACACCCTTTTTGGGTGTTTGGCCGAGCTGCTCTCCCTATTTGTGGTGTGCGTCTTGATGTTGTTCCACAAAAACAAGTATACTCAAGATAGTTATATGATGAGCACTAAGTTAGTCAACTGAGGTTTGTGACTACATCCATCTAAAGCAACAAACATTCACAAAATTCTTTATCGCAACTGAATTGAGCATCTCAGAAACTTTCATTTATCGAAATTCAACCAAGTAAATATTTGGGCTATCGGAAGCTTTCGTCATTTCCGATTCCTCCATCAATCACTACGCATATGTACTTAATTTGGCTTAAAAAGAAAAATTGCGAAGAGCTATTTCACATAGAGGATCGTAATCGTTTCTATCATGGGGTGTTTTGAAAATACCTTAATAGGTTTGGCCACGATAGCTCCCCACTCACGTCAGTTTTGCGGAGCGAGTTGTTCGCGGAGAGTTATTTCGTACGTAAGCGCAGCTACGAGGCTGCAAGTCTTTCATACTACTGCGAATATGTCCGTACAGCAGTACTCATGGGAGTTTTGTCTTCATGGGTGCCATCCCGAAGAAAAGTGTTCTTTCAGCTTAAGGTAGCATCAATGAAAAAAAACACAACAAGCGTCGTATGTCGCTCTATAAAGTAACGATCTGTTAGAACTCTAATCATGGTAAATATATTCTTTTTTGTAAGAAAGCCTGCATTTCGTGCTCGTTTGCGATTCCCAGTTTGCCCAAGTTGACTTAAATTTTTGTACTGCAGAGATAGTCCGCGTATGCTTTGTATAAAATGTAAGTGACGAGCTTTTAGAGTTGTTAGTACTTATAGAAGAAAAAAAAACTCTAACTAAAGGGTTGCCTCCGAACTATTTCAGTGCTTACAAGAAGCTGCAGGTGGCTGGTCTCGTGAGCAGTTAAGCCAGTGGCACGAGAATGGCTACACTACTCTTCTATCGTAAAAGAAGCCGACTGTAGGGTATGTATTTTACAAAAATAAAAGCATTCGTCATATTATATTTGTAGGTGAGGTTAGGTCGCGTTGGAGGTCGAGGCCCATTGTGATACCACTTGTTTGGGTAGTTTGGGACATATATACGCAAATATACAAATTTACACACACATATTACATATATATATTATAAATGTACATGTAATTTTAATAAGTAAAGCAAAGTAAGTATATATGGAGAGTTTCACGTAAAATGGCAACTACTGAACCAGCAAAGAAGTTTTTTATTACTATACATTTTTTAAAAGGCTGTCCAACATACGAATACCTTCAGGATTCAGTCTTCCCAAGGTTCCAAACTGCAAATAATACTTGAGAGTTAGGTTAGTCTTACACCCTTGAACGTAAACCATAACGTTACCTTAACCTTGGTCCCGAACCATCAGAACATTGAAGGAAACGAAAAAGTGGACGAACTGGCAAGAGGGGGTCTGCCATGAATAAAATTTTTTGCAGAATCGGTATTCAGCCAGTGGATGCAATCAAGAATGCTATTTTCTAACATTGAAAAAATATGAAATGAAGGGCTGCCTGCAGACTCACGGCAGTGATAAGTGGCTTCTGGTCCATAGGAGAACAGGCAGCCAAAATGGGCATTCCTTGCTCTACATACCGCCATAGTTGTAATTAACCGGAGATTAACCGGAGAAAAAGAAACTATCTTCCACTTTCTCTGTGAATGCCCTGCCATATGGAAGGCGAAGATGTTAACACTTGGCAAACCGCGTTGTGAAAACCTCGAAGAGTTGGACGTAAACAACATTTTAAAGTTTCTCAATCGCACAGACTGGAGAAGAAGAATAAGCGAGGATGTAAAAAAATGCTCTGGAAGCACTAGTTGGCTTTTTGGAGAATCAGCAAAACAACCAATTAGGTTAAGTCTGAATGCAGCCACCTTAGAGTTTTCAACAACCTTTCATGTAATTATTTCCGACATAATGAAATATTGAAATTTCCATACACAGAAATTGTTTTCTAATTAATGGATTCAGTGATAAAAATAAACAAGCTCAAGTTTTCCAGAAAAATCTGCCGCCGCGTTCAACGCTAACGTGACTTTGTAGCGGACCACGAAAAACCTTGTGCAAGGCCAACATAATTTGAATTTTGTTGGAAGTAAACACAAATATATCAAATTTCATGGTTCGGTTGCAGAAATGGCAACTTGGTTTATGATGAGTCACCTTAAGTAATTTACAAAAGGAAGTTTCAAAACGCCAAACTAATTTTTAAGTAAACAAGCATCAATACACACATCGTAAATGCAATAAGCAAATCAAAAACTAGTTAAAAAATAAAAAATAAATGCTTACTTGCGCGAAACATGGCACGATGGCATCTGAGCGCTGGAGGCAATTCAAAAACTTGCCTTTGCATTCAAGCATAAAATTACTGTAAAACAAATGAAATTTATATGCAAGCTTGTAGTTTCTGCCGCTTTAATCAATAAGCGATTCATTTGCACTCGAATGTTGGCAGTCTTTCAAGCGAGTCGTTTAAACTTGGCAAATAACTGTTGCATCATTCTATTTTGTACTTCAGTGCATTGAAAGCACAAACGTGGATTCTTATGCAAGATACTCCAATTCTATATACACATATTATACATACATACATATAGATATTTGTGTTTGTAAATATATATATACATATTAAATGTTTTTATTTTTTAAATTTGTTTATTTATTTTAACTGTGTGGGAATGGAAAATGCAGAGTCATCTATGCTCATGCAATTAATATCAAATTCTGGTCGTGCATTTGCACATAAGTACATATGTACGTGAGCATGTGCATAGTCGTACTTTGCATGCAACACACACCTTCCCGAGACATTGTGTGCGACTGCAAGTTTTGAAGAGCCGGATTTTAGTTTATTTTATTGCTTCTTTTTCTCTTTGATTTGATAAATATAATCACTTTGTCGCCATTCCAGAATATTTGATTACGCCAATGGCGCTTTACACAAGCATAGCATAGCCAAACATAACATATACATGCTCTTGGTGAACGTGACTGAAATGTGTACACAGGGCTTTTGAAGTAAAATATGTAAGTAAGTACGTATTTACATAAAAATAACTCGCACTATCATACATACAAATGTAAGTATTTGCATCGCTTAGTATATTTTTTCTTTTTTATAAGAAATTAAATAAGATGCGATCAATCTAAAGCAACAACACCAGGCTGGGTTGTCCGTGAAGAAACAGCTTACAGACACTTCGCTAAGTTCAACACGTCACTTGACGCTAGGCATCCGCGTTTCTTGGAACGACTTAGCAAACGATTGTTAATTAATCACAATTGTGGGATGTAGTATTTATACAAAATATGTGTATATATACATACATATGTATCTACATACATACATGGTTTCAACTTATAGAGATGACCAGGTGCTGATAAATATGAATTGTATTCCAAAGTGAATAAGACTTTTTTAAATGTTTGTAAGGCTTCTCTAGAATGATTATCAACTCACAGCAAAGTGCACTCATGAGATGCTTCAAGTATTCGAATGCTTACATATGTCATCGTTACAAGAATAAGCATTTGGATGGTCTAAAAACAAATTTGCTTTTCTTAATGCTGTCCCCGAAATTCACACTTTTACTTAAATTTGATACAAATTATTCAAAGATCAATAATATTTCATTTCTTCTTTTAATTGTGCGTCCTAATTGACCAAAAAGAGTTCAATATCTTTTTTTTAATTTTTCTTTAATTTTTAAACATTATTATATTAATTTTTGAAAGTTTTCAATGTGTCCACTAAAAAATCTTACATTTTCTTTAAGGGGTTACATGGGTTTCGTTGGTTCAAAAAATCGATTTATTTTTTTTGGCTTATTAATTTCTACAACATCTCAGGAATATTATCCTGGATTTTCAAGTCGATCCGAATAATAAATTCGGAGATACAGCCTTTGGAAGGTGTGCGCTCCAAGCCACTTTTATTGTTACTCAAACTTTAAAGGCGTTTTTCTCGAAATTGTGTTTTCAAAGTCGGTTGTCAAATGTTTTCGAAAACTACTCAACCGATCTTGATGAAATTTTACACAGTTGTTCGAAATACAATTTACTCGTGCTTGAACGAAGGATTTTTTTTTTTTTCAATTACAACTATTTAAAAAAAAAACAAAATGTCAAGCAAATTTGACCGAAATTTTCATTTTTTTGCAAAAATGTCTGCCAAAATTCCAATTTTTAATTTTTTTTTCTTTCCTTCGTTCAAGAACGAGTTTATGGTCTTAACTAAAGCACTTATTTTTGGTTTTTCATTTTTGATGAGTCTGTCAGGAGTTATGCTGACAACGCGGATGCACCTTTTTTTCGAGGGGTCACCAGAAATGACGTCACAATGGAGGAGTTTTAATTTCTTTTTTTGTGAAAATTTTAGTAATTATTCTTTAAATATGTATCTATAAGACAGAAAACAGTTTGAATTAAATAAATAATTTTTTACCCGACGAAACCCATGTAACCCCTTAAATAAAGCATGGGGTATTATATTTGAACTTCTGTGAAGGGGAAAAGTGTAATTTTCAATGCTTTGGTGGCATGGGTAAATATTAAATAAAATAAGATAAAATAAAAAAAAACATATATTGTAGAATAAATAAAATTTTGATTTTTGTGTCATCCTGACAATCCGTCACTGCATAAAAATTTGACATGCATTCGAAAATTAGTCGAAATTAAATTAAAAAGTGCTCTTTCTTGTAAATATTATATTATTAACGCAAAATCAATATTTTTTTATTTATAAATGCAAAATAGTGCACAATCATTTCAAAAAAAATGAGTTCACGTTCTTTAAAAATTACTATATTAATTATATGCATGAATCACAAATCCTGTATAGATTTTTAGGACATATCGCATTTTTCCTTTATATGTATATTATCCTGGTGGTTTTTCAGTATTACGTCTGTTCACGAAGCAAATCTTTTGTAACAATTGTTACATATAAGCGAAAAACGCGCAAAGTAGGGGAAAGTCAGAGAGTAAACTGACATTTAATTTTTTCAAATTGCAAGTTTTTACTGGATAAATGTTTTACTGGATAAACTTGTAAGAATTTTCGAGTGAGAAAAACAGCTGATCACAAAGTAAAAATAATCACGAATTAAAATGTGCCATTTGAGACATAGGTCTAAATTTAAATAAAAATGGTGATAAAAGCAAGGAATGTAGAGTATATATGAAAAGCATTTTTCTAATAGCGGTCGCCCCTCGACAGGCAATGGCAAACTTCCGATGTGTATTTCTGCCATGAAAAAGCCCTTATAAAAAATATCTGCCGTTCGGAGTCGGCTTAAAACTGTAGGTCCCAATTAGGAGCCAATTATATATATATAAGTAAATATGTTTTAGATAAAATGTATAAAGTTTATTTGAAGTCGTATTTTAAACAGGAATCGGATACTGATATAGAGGTTCATATGTATTTCTGAACCACAGCCTTCAGTCACCATGGCTGCAGTTTTCGAAAAACAAATCGTTAGCATTGAAGGTATCTTTTGTGTTTTATGCTTGTATTTCTTGGTTATTAACTAAGAGTCAAAGCAAATATTAAGAAAGCTGTGATTGCTACAACAATACAATTGCTAATGGAATGCTCTTCATCTGGTAGCGATGATGGAATTGAACAAATTATTGTGGACAAAATAAAATCATCGTTATTTTGCTCAACTGAAAAAATTTGTACCTTTTTTTGATTTTTCTCCGCCAACAATTTAATCAGCTGTTCGTAAAGTTTACAAATTGCTTTGTTACTGGTTTGTTTTGTTACTACTTTTTTTGATACTTTTCTCTTTGAAAGCGAGTTCGTAGAAATTAAGTTACTTGCAAGTTACTGAAAAATGTTTACATAAACAGACCTATTTTACATGAAGAGGCTGTTTATTAATTTCCTCACTTTGATTACGCGCTTTTGAGTTATCTTTTCCCTACACCTTTTATAATCCTCCCCTAGGCAGGTAATTAAATAACAAAATCAATCATCCATCTACTCAAATTTGTTTGTTAAATTGGCATGCGGGACCGATTATGGTTAAACTTGGCAACGCAATGCAATTTTTCATTATATGAAGCAAGTCTATGAAGTTATGGTATGGTAGTTTTCACGAGTGGTCTACGTTGATTAAAAAAGCTCACCAGGACATACTAGTCGAGCAATATGTTGACCAACCACAACTGTGCATGAATTAAAAACAAATATATCCGTCGAAAACAGTCATTGGCCTAATGGAGATTACTTTGAGCACCTCAAGAACACCAATTCATCGAATTTTACCCGAAGATTTAGTCTGCGAAAGAATGTATGCACGGTTTTTTTCTGCACAATCCGGCTGTCCAACATTTGTGAGCAAGAGTTCTTATAGCACTTTCTGTATATGGCGTGTATATATATATATATATATATAAATATATATACAAATTTTGTTGTGCATCTTGATTTTGAGGGCACCTACAGTTTTATGCCGCCTGCGAACGGCCTCTCCAAACAAAGCGCTGGAAGGGCTAATCAACTTGCCTCCCTCATTAACTTGCACTAAATCACTTGGAAATATGTGCCCACCGCCTCGGTGCTGCGACTTAAAAGTATAGATCTGTGAAAAGATGGGTGGTTTAGCCACGTCTCTATTTTGCACACTCTAAATAGTCACAAGCAAGAAACAGACTATTCTATTCCTAGACACACCTTCGACAAACTCTTCAAGAGCATCCGGGGCACGGAGATATTGAGGGAAATTGTAAAGCCGATGAGCCAGCCAGGAAAGGTACTACTCTTCAACTGCTCAGTGACCGAAGTGCCATTGGGATACCTATGGACACGAGCAAATTAATAATGAAGAAAAACATTACCCAAGAGGCCAATAGGATATGGAGAGATGAAAACACAAGCGTAGCCGCTAGATTACTATGGCCGCAAATGAATACGAAAAAGCCAAAGTAACTTAGCCGTTCAAGAGAGGAAATCTCGAAAGTCGTAGCAAGGATAACCAGCCATTTGCTATTGGGCAGGCATTCATTGAGATTAGGAGTTTTTTCCCATGCATATTGTAGAAGTTCTAGAGATGGGGAAGAGGGAGAAAAAGTTGTGCATTTCCTTTGAATTGTCCAGCTTAGCTAAAACCAGAGTAGGTTTTTTAGGTAATATTGTTTTCAATTCTCTTACGGAACTATCTGGCGGGGGATGGGACCAACCCTGCGCTTCATAAGAGCCACGAAATGGTTCCACAAAGATAAATAAATGAAGTTCCCGTATCTCACACTAGTATCCTGTAAGGACTAAGTGAGCTGGTTGTCGTAGCAGCATAAACATTCGCCATACATATACGGGGAATGCTGCTGAAGTGGCAGTCCTTGGCTGGATATAAATCCGGGTCGTTCCGGTTACGAAGAACCGACAGTCGTGAGAACCTAAGTGAGTTTGTTGTACAGACCGACTACCACCATAATTTAACCTAAGGCCGCCGTAGCCGAATGGGCTGGTGCGTGACTACCATTCGCAATTCACAGAGAGAACGTCGGTTCAAATCTCGATGAAACACCAAAATTAAGAAAAACATTTTTCTAATAGCGGTCGCCCCTCGGCAGACAATGGCAAACCTCTGATTGTATTTCTGCCATGAAAAAGCTCCTCATAAAAATATCTGCCGTTCGGAGTCGGCTTGAAACGGTAAGTCCCTCCAATTGTGGAACAACATCGAGACGCAAGCCACAAATAGGAGGAGGAACTCAGCCAAACACCCAAAAAGGGTGTACGCGCCAATTATATATATATATATATAATTTCTAAAAAGGCGGACGTAGTTCCAAATATTTCTAGGTATTTATTCAGTATCACTAATTTCTAGTAATTGTGTGCCAAATAACCGTCTGTGCCAAGCACTATTTCTAATTAATTTTTCGCACTATTTCTGCCATTAGGGGCAGTGCTGCAACAAAAGAAGATATGTGAAGGGAAATGTTGAGCCCATAGTCCAACTAATGATTACTTGGTATATACTGCATATTTTTGTGTATTTCGTTAGTATTTTAACTGGGTTAAGGAACTGTGGACATCGGTTGATATTGGAGCCTGTTAGCCTGTGAGCTGAAAAAATATTGTTAGTCTACAAGTGTACTTTAGTGTTTTTGTTTTGGTTTGCAGGTGCCGCTACTCAAAATATATAAATATACATATACTTATTAATGTGCATATACATATATATATGCGTATGTATATTAGGGCACATAAATTCAAAGAACTTTATATACATACGAGGAGTAAATACATTTTTCAAGTGTTTTTCTATTTACATCGAGTCGGTATTTTTACATATAATTTTTGCATTTTTCGTTTTATTGATTACTTACAAATCCATTTCTAAGTATACGAATATACATACATATGTGTATATATAAATATTTTACAACTAAATAAATGTTTTTGTGACTTAAGTTTTTAAATATTACAATTCCAAAAATTAGGTATGTAGGTGTTACATAAATATACAAGTATATTGAGCGGAGTACAAAAGAGTAAATAAATAGGTGTGTAAAATGTAAAAGAACAAAAGGATAGGAAGAATAAAATACTTGTGAATTCGAAACTTAGCTGAACCAATAAAAGTTTTGATATTTTAATACAGTTGTGCTTTTGACATTATTATTTTCTTTTGTTTTTGTTTTTGGTTTCTGTGTATTTTTTATAGTTTTTTTTTGGGTTAATGGCAGCCCAAAAATCGCATATTTACATATTTATTATATGTATATGCTAAATATGTACATACGTTTAGAGAAATATATATGTATTTGTTTATGACTAAGTCATTTGAATGCGAAAGTTGATTTTTTAGATTTCTTAGGTTTTATTGCAAAAACAAGCTGATGAATATGTGGCAAAAGCAGCAGCATAGCAAGCAAGTTACTTTATTTCAAGCTGAACATTTAATGGCAGCATGCCTAAATATTTATGTTTTTATTATATATAAGTATATGTCAAATTCTTGAACACTACTGATTCCTCAAAGAAAAAAAAAAAGAAAAAAAAATGTTACTGGTGTGTGGGCAACTATTGAGGCAACTCATGAGCAACAGATAAAAAACTCAAAACTAGAATCGTCAACAGCTAAAATTGTACGAAGATAGATAAACACTATGTAAATATTATTAGTTAGTTTTTAATAGGTAAAGAAATCTATGTTCGTGTGGAGCCGCACTTTTTATACCCAATGCATAGGTAGGTGTGCAGATTTACGTGTTATTAAGCAAATGGTTACTGCTGGGTTATCAAAAAACGATTTTCAAGCTTCACCCTTATTGGTGTATAAAAGTTATCTGATGTGGCTAAAAATTACGAATTTCTAAGATATTCGTTAGATTGGAGAGGGTTATGGTTACCGGTTGATTCTCTCCCATGTAAAAAAATTCGACATTCGCCATGTAAAGAAACAACAAAAAAAAGTGCCGAAAATCAACGCAAAATATACCATAATTGCATGGGCTACACAACTACGTAGCCAGAATTACTGTAAAAATTTTGACTAAAAGTTTAAAATTTTGCTGAGAATTCGTTGCAATTTTTAAATTGTATACTATATTTGAACTATATTTTTATAAGAAAATAATAAAGTGAATTAAAAATAAACTATTTAGCGCAATATGTGCATTACTTTTCCCGCGCTTCATAGACGGATTTGTGAGATGTTTTTTGGGTTAATGGCAGAAATGCACTTTGAGGTTTGTCATTATTAATTGCTATTAGAAAAAACTTGCTCTGGACAAGATATACTCCAAGTTTTATAAAGTGTTACCATAAATTTCTGAGAAATATTCGAAACCTGTTATTTTCAGTTCACGCACGAATTCTCGTTGTTTCACAGGGTTTGGTGCTAACCGTGAAAAATCCCTCTTTTTGCACAGTTTAGACAAACAAACGGAGGTTAGAGAAACGGAGCTCCAATCCTCTCCCCACTATGGCCAGCTTGATATGCAAGTACGAACTTTATTTGCTGCTCCCATTCATGTGTTAATAACCACTTTATGCATTGGGTATAAAAAGATGAACAAAAAGAGTTGGCTAGAAGAGAGCGACAGTGAGCAAGAAGAGAAAGCGAAAGAGCAAAAAATTTGCGTTAGGGCTTCCATGAATTCAATTCACTGAATGTTGAGAAGCGAACGCAATCAGTTATTTCTGCGTAGATATGTTTATTTTATATTTATTTACAGTTATGTAATAACATATAAGAAACACCTCAGCATATAAAACGATAAGTCATGGCTATGGACAAAATAACGGTAAGACTAGAAATTTATAAACTACTAAGTGTATGAGTATTTTAAGCGAAAAAAACCGAATGTTTAGCGCTTGATATTAACAGTAAACTGTTTTTTCTCGATTATCTTTGACAATCTTCATCAGATAAGTATATGCACCTAATACTTAGTACAATATGCGTACATACTTATGTATGTATGGCTATGCAAATATATGTACTCATGCCTAAATATGTAACCGAAGTTTCATTTGCAAAATGATCTCTTAAAATACTAAAGCTCAAAGCTGTACTCATACATTTTTACGTAATATTCACGACCCTTACTCTGGGCGTCGTCTTTGCTGTCGAAGACTCGGTTACGCTTGTGCTGCTGCTACTACTTTGGTACCCCTCTTCGTTGTTGACTATTTTCGGTGTTATTGTCACTGCTGGGGCGTCAGTTGGTGAGATTGTCGTGGTGCGCTTTCTCGATTTTCTCATTTTTCGCGCCCTGTGCTTACGCGATTTCTTCTTTCGCACTACGTGCGTTTCAGTACTAAAGCTTACCATTTCTTTTACTATGCTGCCACTACTTATGCTACTCGCACTGCTCGCACTAACACTAGCATCGTCTACAGAAGTGCCATTACTACTACCAACACTTTGTACTTCATTCTTAGATACATCGCTACTCTTGTGGTGGGTTGTAGCACCTGATTCCTGTATGAGATTGGTGGGTGCCTCAACTACAGAGGCAAAACGGCTTGAGAATTCTGCACTCGAGTCAGTGGGTCTGGGTTCTGCTAACTGGGGTTGCATAGTCGTTTGTGGGAATGGGACAGTGTTTGTTGCCGACTTGCTTTCGGCTGAAATTGTGCGATCTACTTTACTGAGTATAACTTTGTCAAGATTGGCTATGGTTATGATTAGGGGGGAGGACTCATTGGATTCAGGGCGTAAAAGGGGTAGTGGTACAACAGGTCTTACGTATGTGCTGGACTTCACCGCGGTATCGACGCTTGTTGGATCATCCGTTGCTACCGTTTTAGATGTGGTTGTTTCCAAGAGATTGTTGTTAACATCATTCACAGATTCAGTTTGAGTGATAGTTGCTTCAGTGATTGTGCTTGACACGTTCGGTATGCTAGTTGTGGTCTCATCATCAAAGTTATTGCCTACAATCGTTGTGGATTCTAAATTTGGGAATGCTTCGTTAGGAATGTTATTTATGCTATCACTAATTGGGATTAGGGGCAAAGCACTCTCAGTAGTGGTCGTTAATAATGTCGAGGAAGTCGGTAAAGGCGTACTCGTACTTGTACTTAGAGTTGTGGCTTTTGAGTTTTGAGTTTCGTTCTCGTTTACGCTAACTGTACTAGTTGAAATTGTGTCGTTTGATCCGAAAATGTAGTACACACTATTTACAGAATTTAATTCTTTACCTTTCCGTCCACTATCGAATAGACCTTCCAAGGAAATAGTCGAAGTCTCTACTGCACTGCGTATCACTTCGGGTATCAGTGCTTTACCATTCCGCTGTTCCAATGTAGTTCGCGCTTGTGCACTTTCCGTAGAGTAAGCGTACTGGGGCACATAATATGGCCCACCATCGGGTAAAGAGTTTCGTACCGGTATTGAGACAGTTGGCTCTGTGGGCGTGTAATCAGTTACCGTGCTGTGACCATCAATGGAAATGTCACTACCATCGACCAGATGAACAAATTTCACAACGCTGATTTCGCCCAGCTGCTCTACATGGGGCAAGGACTCGACCTTTACGTTCGATGTGCCAATCGGTTTGAGAAACTCTTGATTTGCCTTTGATTTGCGACGTAGCTTGTCTTCTTTCGAGGTAATTTCAACAATACGATTAATCTCTACCACCTTGTGCTTGGGACGTGCTCTCTCGGGTATAAATCGACCAATTGTATTGGCACTTGCTGTTGGTGGCCGATTTGTCTGCTCGCCCTCGGTCAGCGTGAAAATGTGCAAAAGAGTCGTGGTAGGCGTTTGAGGCGTCGTGAATACAGTACGTTCTGCGCCTGGCTCATTGTCCTGTGAAGAGATTTCATTAGCATTGATATAATAATCAGTGTTCGTGTCGCCGGGGGCGGGTGTGCGTGGTGTTGTGGTTATGTAACCTTGATTACCATCCACAATTGAAGTGTATTCATCATCGTCTTCAGTTTCTGTGTTTTGTTGGATGTGATCTTGTGTATCTTGTTGTTGATCTGTTGGTGTTTGGTTGCCACCTGATATGACAATTTTCGGTTTAAGGGTGGTGTGTTTTTTGCTGTTGATATCGAATATCTTTTTATTGCGTGCATTTAGTGCTTCAATATTTAAATCTTCAATAAGTGAGTTATCGCTATAATTTTCCGGTGTCTCTGTGGAGGTGGCTGTGTATTTACGCTCATATGAGCGTGTGTTGGTTGGTATAAATGGTGCCGGTTTAGTTGGAATTACCGGCGTAGTGCGTTCGAAAGAGGTAGCAATTGGTTTAAGTGGCAGATTTGGTGGTACCACACCCTGTGGCAGATTCACAATGCGCGGTCTATTTGAGGCGCGTGTATTATTGGGCGGAGATGAGCCGAAACGATTGCCGGACGTGCTTGTGCCAAAGCGACTAGAACCCGAGGAGGGCTGACGTCCTCTTCCGTTAAAAGGCGCATTACCTGAAGTCTGTGTAGAGGATGCAGGTAGAGCTGGCCTTGAACCAGGTGGGGCACGATTTTCTTTAGTTCGGAGTGCAGGTGTGTTTAACTTAGGAGTTGTTTGGTTTGTGGCATCGTCTAATGCATGTGTTTCTTCTTCTTCTTCTCCTTCTCCTTCCTCGTCGTCTTCATCTTCTTCTTCATCTTCATCCCCACCTTCGATTTCTTCATTGTCTTCCTCGATTTCTTCTTCATTTGTTTTAATCGTTTTTAATAGCGTGGTTGGTGGTCTATTGAATAAGCTTGAGGGGCGTGTAACTGGTCTTAGTGTAACAACTGGGATTTGGGATTTATTTTGGTCTGTGGCAGTATTCGACTCTTCCTCCTCTTCACTCTCATCTTCATACTCTTCGTATTCTTCATCTTCGCTTAAAGTCTCACCGTTCGGTATGGGCACCCGCTTGCCGTTCTCAACTCGGAAGCGTTTTGCTTCTGGCAGTAATTGACTTCGTGGATCTGTACGCACAAAGCCCTCACCGGTATTGCGATTAACGGCATTGAATGGGTGGAAACGACCGAATTTGCGCCGTACAAACTTTCTTCTTAGCTTCGGTGATGTAGGAATTGTTGTTGAAATCGTGATACCAGACACTTTTGGTGGAGTGTATGGGCGTCTAGCGACCAATTTTCTTCGGAAAGTAGGACGAGAAAGAGGAGTACGTGCCGTTGTTACATCTGTATTTTCGTCTTCTTCAGTTTGCTTTCCACTTTCGTTTTGTGTTGGTTTAGTCCGAGAGGCCAGACCGAATGGACGCCTGGGTAATGCGGTTTTCGCTGGTGAAGCATTACTGGATTTTCTATCATCACTTTCTTCTAGTTCATTGGTTGTTATTATAGTTTCTGTTGTGACATCAGGCAGTAATTTTCTGAGACGGGTAGTTGCAACAACTGGTCTTTGTTCTTCTTGAATTGCTGTCTCACTGATATTAGTCTTAGCACTCTTTGTAAGATTGTTACGTGTGAATGTGAGTTTAGTTAGGCGATTGCGTGGAATACCAGTATATTCCTCTACTGCCGGTGTCGATGTTTCCTGCACCTCATCACCTTCTTCGTCTGCATTAGTGTCTACACCTTCATCTTCATCTTTATTCTCGTTTTCATCGTCAACATCTACGTCCTCTGTGGGCGCTTTCGTTCGGCTACTTACACGCGTCAATACAAATGGTCGTCGTGAAGGTAAAATTATGCCACTTGAACTAGTGCCATTAACTTTTGCTCGTGTAAAGACAGTTGGTGGAGGATTTGCTGTTACATTTTCACTAACCTCTTCAGTTTCTGTCTGACTGTCTGCTTCATCATCATTTTCAGACGATTTTTCTATTTTGCTCGATGTAACTCGGTTACCGAAACGAGCTCGATTGCTTCTGCCAAATAAAATAGTTCTTGTGCTATTAAGGTTACTGTCGCTGGAAGTAGAGTTTTCGGAAGAGATTTCTGATGTATTTTCCACACCTTCTCGCCCTAAGCCGTAACGGGTTACATTAAAACGCGATTGTCCTGCAAGGGATGTTTCCGATTGGGCGTCGTCTGATTTAGTTTCGTTTGTCAGAGTTGAATCAATCGTGCGATTAACTGGCCGTATTAACTTGCGTATAACTTTGCGGAACCGTTTAGTGGGTGTAGTTTCCGTAGTTACCGGACTTTCGCTTTGAGTTTCATTTGTATTTGAGTCTTGGGAATTTAAAAGTTCTAACCTGGTACGTCCTACTTTTTGGCTAAGCGAGTTGAGAGTATCTAAACCTTGACTGACTGTGTTGGTAGTATTAGTAACACTAGAAAATGTGAAATTACTACTATCACTAACACTAGTATTAACTAAAGTAGCATTACTAAATGTACTTGAGCCGCCAATTGGACGACGGTATTTCAAGACCCGTATCCGTTTCAGTGTGGGAGCTGGACTAATGCTCAGAGTGCTTTCGGTGGTTGTGGTTGTGCTGTCTTCATCTTCATCTTCCTCATCATTGTCATTATCCCCATCTTCATCATCATCTTCATCATCTACTAACGCATTTACCTGATTTGCTGTTGTTGCTGCTCTATTTTTGTTTGGCTGGTATAATTGCTTGGACGGGAATAAGCTAGAAGATGTTTTTGTCGTGATTGGAGCTATAGTAGTTGTTGTAGTAGTTGAGAATCGTGAGCGGTTGAATTGATATTTCTGAAAACGTCGTTTAGAATTAACTTCATTACCCTTATCATTAGTGCTGTGATCTTCATCATCATTATAATCAAGTTTATCTATCAGATTATCAGCCTCAGTTTCTGCTTCAGTATCTACATTTCTACTATCATCATCGGTTATTTGAGTGTTGTTAGACTTGGGACTTAAATTAATTTTAGTTCTACTTGAATAGTTGGATACGGTGCTGGTACGGTTAGTATTATTACGATTTGCGAACAAACTAAGTAAATTATTTTTTACAACAGGTCTGGCAATTTCGTCACCAGTACTGACTGATGCGACTTCGTCCTCTTCAGTGATGTCTCTGTCTTCTACAGTATTGTCGGTGGCATGTTCGTCTTGTGCGTCATTATTTACAGAGTTTTTATTATTTTCCGTTTGTATAGTCTTCGCTCTGTTAGACAGAAGCACATGCAGTTTTGAGTTTACTACCCCTTCGTTATTTTCATTTCGTGTCTGACTTTCTTTCACACGATTTCTTAAATTTTGCAGGCTAGTTTGAAGTTCGTTCGAAGGTTGAGTGACTTGTGGGCGGCTAATTGGTCGTCGTGGGATTTGGTCATTATTTTCAATCGAGCCTTCTTCATACTCGTCATCGCTGTCCTCATATTCGTCATAAGCTTCTGTGTCTTCTACTCTAGGCTGAGTTAATGGACGGAGTGTGCCAAATTTTGGTTGCGTTCGTACGTTTGTAAATATCTGTGGTTTTTGGAATAATGGCTTATCAGACGTTACTACATCATCATATTCGTCGCTGTATTCATTCTCATCTTCTTCAGCTCTTTGGTAGATATTCCTGTTGATTGTTGGTAATAAAGGTCGCCTTGTAGTAGTTGGCCGTGCTTTCTGGCTAAAGACATTCAAATTGCGTTTAGTTGACAAAGTTTCAACAGGCGCTGAAGTGGTTGCCTTTTGCCGATTAAATGTTTTAAACGTTCGACGTGTATATAGTTCAGTAGGCCCTTCAGTATTTTCTTCTAATGACGGCCCACTCGTTTCAGTTGTGGTGCGGATGCGACTTAACCGATTGAAACTGCGGGTCGTTGTAGAGTCTTGAGTAACTGCACCAAGTGTTAACTTGGCTTCATCGTTGCTTGAAGCTATAAAATTTGTATGGGTACTCGTAATAAACTTAGGACGTGTGGTCGAATCTACTATATACGAATTTTCGCTAACTTTCAATTCGCTATCCTTTTCTTCTTCCGACTTTGATGAAGGCGACGTTTGCAATAGAAGCGCTCGGTGTCGATTTGTTTTCCCTAGGCTTAGTTTGCTGCTGGCAGCTGAAGCCTCCGTCGTGTATTGCGTGTCTTGATCATTTGTCAACGACTCTTCTGGTGATTGAGTTGTTGTACTCAACTGTTTCCTACTAAAGCCGGTGAACACACGACGCGTTGTAGACTGAGTAGTAGACTCATCAGAATCGGTAACAGCTGAAGCGTCTGCCGTCTTGTCTGCTGATTCATCATTTGTCAACGACTCTTCTGGTGATTGAGTTGTTGTAGTCAACTGTTTCCTACTAAAGCCGGTGAACACACGACGCGTTGTCGGCTGGGTAGTGGGCTCATCAGGATCGGTAACAGCTGAAGCCTCTGGCGTATTACCTGCCGATTCATCATTTGTTAATGAATTTCTTGGCGGCTGAGTGGTTTTACTCAACTGTTTCCTGCTAAAGCCGGTGAACACACGACGCGTTGTAGACTGAGTAGTAGACTCATCAGAATCGGTAACTGCTGAAGCGTCTGCCGTCTTGTCTGCTGATTCATCATTTGTCAACGACTCTTCTGGTGATTGAGTTGTTGTAGTCAACTGTTTCCTACTAAAGCCGGTGAACACACGGCGCGTTGTTGGCTGGGTAGTGGGCTCATCAGGATCGGTAACAGCTGAAGCCTCTGGCGTATTACCTGCCGATTCATCATTTGTTAATGAATTTCTTGGTGGCTGAGTTGTTGTACTCAACTGTTTCCTATTAAAGCCGGGGAACACACGACGCGTTGTTGGCTGAATGGTAGTATCTTCAGCAACGGCAGTACTTGTTGCGAGAGTTGTGTTTGTGGTATTAACTCGTGTAGTTTTATAAACTCTGGATTCGTCAGTAGTATTATGCACTTCATTTAATTTTGTAGCATCTTCAGTTATGGGAACGGAAGTGGTGGAGCTTTTGATACGTTTTCTAATAATTAACCTGCGACGACCAGGAAATTCTGTAGTCGTAGTATCATTCTCTTCATTTGCGGTTTCTTCGACGGGTGTACTAACTGTGGTTGAAGTGTGGATTCGTTTTCTTATCAAAACAGGACGACGTGGTGTAGCAGTTACACCATCACTTTCTGTGGTATATTCTGTAGTAGAAACTTCATCAACTTCTGTATTATCATGACGATCAGTACTCAGAAGCTTATCGTTGTCGCCTTCATCCACTTGCTTGACGACCACAGTTTCCGTTGTGTACTGTTCTTCTTGCTCGGTACTATTAAGAGTGCTGGAGTTGTTTTCTGCGTTCGCAGTTACTTCATCTTCATTTAACACAAGACTCTCTGTACTTTCAGTGGTTGTGCGTAAACGATTTAAAGCCAAGTACGTACGCCTGGTCGTATGGTCTTCGTTTTGCTCTTCTTCTTCCTCTTCCTCGTCCTTAGCTTTCTTTTCTTCGTCGCCATAGGATTTCAAAGGGCGCGCTGTAGAAGTTTTGCCTCTTAATCTATTTATAGTTGTATATTCTCGTGTGGAAACATTTTCCGCTGATCCTTCAGTACTAGAAATTTCAATTGGTGATCCGGCCTTTGTCTTAACTTCAGACTCGCTCGAGGTTGTAAGTCCTTTACGATTTATTGATGCATATGGCCGACGAGTTGAGATGGTATTTTCGTTTTCTGCAGCTTTTTCTGTTGTGCGTCGAAGTTCATGTCTAGTTAATAGAACGCGGCGCTCAGAATCATTGTAATTATTCGAGATTTCTTCGACTGAACTTTCCACTGTTTCCTCGGTTTCAGTTTTCGGTGTAGTAGATTTTAAATTCAGTCTATTTATTGCACTATACGGTCGTCTTGTTGTTCCTTTTGTTGACGTTCTTTTTGGTATGCTGTTCTCTTCATCTTCTTGCTCTTCTACATACTTTTCTGTTGTAGTTGCAGTTCTAAATCTGTTTAAAGAAAACGAAGGACGTCGTGTTGTACTAACTACATTGTCTTCCGTTAACTCTTCCTCGCTTTCTCCTTCATCATCTATAGTTTTAGCAGTACTAGTTTTAAATCTTAGACTGTTGATTCCAATTAAAAATCGTTTAGTTGTTGTTTCTGGAGGATCGCTTGTTATGGCATTCGCCGAATTTTTTGTTAAACTATAACTATTAACAGTGCGATCAGTAAGTGTGGTCAGATCATTATAAGTGGATTCCTCTTTCAATTGATCTTCCGCTAACTTTTTCGTTGACAATCGAGGGGTAGGTTTTATAAATCGATTTAAAGTACGTCGGCTTGTCGAACTGGCAAAGTTTTCATTATTAGTTTCTTCATTATTTATAGTACCCGAGTTCTTCGTTTCTTCTACTGTTGATGTCGGAGACTGTGTAGTAGGGCTTTCAGTTGTAGATTTGGTACGCTGTTTGTATAGCGAAATGAAGGCTCGCTTTGTTGAACTTTCTGAGGTAGTAGTGGTTTCCTCAGATGGACTTTCAGTTGTTGTACGTATGCGATTTAATTGTATGTAATTGCGTAAGGCACGTGAATCTTCGGTGCGATTATTTGAGTCGTGCTCTAGTATTGTTATTTTAATGGTTGATGTCTCATTGTGTAATATTGTTTTAGTAGTGGGATTGGGTTGGGCAGAATCTAAGTCGGGTTTAAGGGCCGAAAGTTTTGTAATTGTGGAGTTTTGTTCTCTAAAGGTTTTACCAACACGATGCGATAATTCGCTGCTGCTTTCATCGTCTAAGTTATTGGTGTATTCGTTTGCCGAACTCTTTGCTGTTGTTTGTGGAACACTGTTTGTAGCAAATATCTGTTTCAATTCGGCTTTTGCGTTTTGATCATCGATTAATTCTTCTCCAGATGCTGTAAATTTTGATCCGATTGATTTTGCCCCCAGGTGCCCATCTACATTGACCCGGGGGTTTCCAATAAAAAATGATCTTCTTCCCTACTGCCTGCCGTGGAGTCTACCACAGCTTCATTACTGGCATTGCTTTCTTCAGAACCAACAGATATGTTACTGTCGTTACTTATGTTAAATACTTCATGTATTTGTTTCTTGATATCGACGTTGCTGGTTTGAGCTGAAGGTGGTGGCTGCGGTTTTCCTATATAGATAACTGGTGAATCTTTATAGTATTGGTAGTATTTTCTTCTGTGATATATAGGCAAAGAGAGGGAAGAATCTTCTCCATTTTCATTTAGTTCATTATTTAGTTGTGAAATTGACTCCAAACGAGTAACATCATTTCCTGTTTTTAAATCTGTTTCAGTCACGCCACTTCCACTAGTCGTCTTTGTTTGGGTTGTCTGTGTTAAAATCGTTGTTTCGCTCTTTGAGCTGATATTTTCTTCACCGTTTTGCTTAAGTCTGCCTATAGCGTTAGAGAATTGTTTCTTGAGGAGATCAAAGGAATCATCGGCAAGTTTGGAAGTCTGCTCCAAAGTTGTTTCAGTGGGTCTTGTTGTAGTCGGTACTTCTTCTGTTGTAATAGTTATGGCAGAATTCTCAGAAGTCTCCGACAAGGTTGATTTAACATGCTGCGTTGTAGTTGTCGTTGTAAGATTTTCAGTAACGTTGGTTATGGGAAGCTCAATCGAAGCAGTTGAGGTTTGTTGCACACCAGTTTGAACGGTAATTTTTTCGTCAGTTTCTTGTGTGTTTGTTTCATCTTTAGATTTCACGATTACTTTTTTATTCAAAGGTCTTTGCAACTTTATAACTTTTCGTCGTAATCCTGGCCTAAGTGTAGTTTGAATGCTTTCTGTATTGAATGCTGGTTCAGTAGTTGTTGTAGTCGTTAAAAGTGGTCTTTTGAAAGCGAAACCCTTTCGTGTTGCTTGTGTCACTGCCTCAGTGGTTGAGAACACTTTTTCCGTGATACTAGGTTTCACATTAGTTGGTGCTCTTGAACCTTTGGAAAGTGGTCGCTTGAATGTAAAAGCTTTTCTGGTTATTGAAGTTGGTGTTTCAGTTGTTGTTTCTAGCTCCTCTTCTTTTTCGGTAACCGTAGCTCTTTGCGTCGTTGATGTTGTCGTACGCAGAGGCCTTGTAGGTCTAGTACGGCGTGTAGTTGGCGCCGCTTCAGTTGTTATTGGTCGTTGGGGTCTGGCACTTTCTTCGTATTCATATTCCTCAACATTTTCACTTTCAGTTATTGTTGCAGGCTTTTTTATTAATTTTCTTCTAGTCTTGATAATTGTTTTCTCTCCATTTCCCCTTCGTTTTGATTTTGGTGCAAAGTCCAATGAAAGGAGTGAGGATAAATCGGAGTCTCCGAAGCGTACACCACCACGGTTTCGTGTTACAGGCCGCGGTGTGCTAGGCGGTATCTTCTCTGTTATAACCTCATATACGTACTCATATTCAGGTTCAGCTTTTTGCACCGTTTTTGTGTGAACACGTTTAACGGTCTTTTGCGTATTGCTAGCCGTATTGTAGACTCGCGTTTGAGTCGTTTCAGTTTTCGTTTCGTTTTCATTTATTTCATTTCTAATAGAAATTCCATCAGAGTCACCAATTCGGTTCGTAGTTCTGGAACTGCCTTGGCCTGTATATTGCGCACGTGCGCCAATTCTAGAACGAGCGCTGAAAGCTTTTCGGCCTGAAGTTCGGCTGTTGGCCAAACCTGTTCTCTCTCTTCCTTCCGGTAGATCTGCGTTCGATTCACCAGTGTGCTCTTCTGCGGCTTCATTGTAACGGTTGCTTGTTAATTTGGTGAATTGGTTCGTTTTAAAGCCTTGTACTAAATCGCCATGCGCTCTCTGCCTATTCTTCGTATTAGTTGCACTCTGAGATGCCGAACTAACTTCAGTTTTCACTAACAGATCAGAGCTTCCTTCATCATAAGATTCTTCAGCGGCAACATTTTTACGGCTGCCTGCTAATTTAGTGAATTGGTTCACATTGGTTTTTGAGCCTTGTTCAGAATAGTCCTGCTCTCCCTCCTTATGCTCAGTGTCACTTGCAGTCTGGGATGCCGAATTGGTTTCAGTCTTTACTGCATTTATATTTTGGGAAAATAGGCTGAGGTGTCCTGAATTTGTTGAAGAATCTGTATCAGAGTTGGTGACGTTTTCAAGGCTTTGCTTTGTTGTAGAATCAGCAGGTGATTTATTCTTTCTCATATCAGCAGATATACTTTCATATTTCCCAATAGGAGCAACATCATCTTCAACCTTTTTAATGTTTGTGGAACTTTCTTTCTCTTCTATATTTACTTTGTTTGAATCGACTTTGGGCGCGCTTGCAGTTGTTGAGCCATTGCCCGCTTTTTTTGTTGATTTCGAACCCGACTGAGTAGAATTAGATTTACTTTCATTTAAATTGTCTCCTTCTTGATGTAAATGTTGGGTAGACGTGAATGATCCAGTAATGTTTTCATTGTTTTTATTTGAATTTATTGCTTCCTTTGTCTTGAGAACCTTGTACTTTAGCAAAAAGCTTTGTAGAATTCAACTCGGTGGCAGTTTCATAATTCCTTTTGACGCCTAAGTCACGATGCTTTGCTTCTCCATACACTGCAGCCGTTTCATTGAGTGCTTTGGTGGTATTCCTACTGCTATTTATTCTTCTTCTAATTACAGTAGTTCTTCTATTGCTGGAATTTAATCGACTTCTGTTATTTCCGCTTAGATCTGTTGACGTTACTTCATGGGCGTTTATACTATTGGTTCCCCCTTTGACACCATTGTGTTCAGCATGTGATACAGTGCTGATTTTTTCCTGTTGTGAGGCGATTGGTGGACGGAAACTAAGCTCGCCTGATGATTCTTTATTTCCTCCTTCTTTGTATATTCCATCCAAGTGTACCCGATTGCCGAGGTTGTACTGAGTATGGTTGTAGGGCCGGTGTTTATTCTCATCTAATGCCAATAATGAGGACAAATCATCCTTATCTGCTCGTGGCCGATAAGTACCTCGATGTGTGGTGCGTCGTCGGGAAGTTTCAGTTGTGAAGTCAAAGCGGCTCTCTAACGTATGACTGCTTTTATTAGCATCTTCATTAGAATTACTTGATTGTTTACTATCAGTGGCTAATGATTTCTCATATTCGTATGTATGAGTTGTTGTTTTTCGATTTGATGTCTTCTGTAAATTTCTTTGAGTAATTCCATTAGAGGTTGTGGATTTGCTATGCGCATTACCTTTCAGAACATATTCGTGTGCCGTTTGAGCACGGTTTTTAGTTGCAGGGACTCTTATGCGAACTTCTAGTGAACCTGGGCTTAGTGTGGTTTTGCCCGATTCCTCTTCGCTGATTTCTGCCGTGGCGAATGAGGTTTCTTGAACTGCGCGATTATTCGTACTATTTTCTTTTTGAGCTGCATATACCTTTTGGATGGCTGGCGTTGTTGCGCTTTCCGATGTAGATTGCTCAGTGGTCGGGTCTAAGGTAGGAGAAGTTCCAAAAGGATCTGAATTTTCATTGCTGCCAACAATTTCTGAAGGTAAAGTCGTCATATCTTCAGATATATCAGGGTATGATAGAGTAGTTTTAGTGTCTGCGACGGTAGAAGTTACTGGTGCACCAGTTGTAGTGAGTCCACTCCGAGTTTTGGATACTATTTCAGTGGTTTCCTTTAAAATTTCCGACGATGTGTGCACACTGGACGTGTTATCGGATTCAAATTGTGGCATTTCTGTAATTTTATCTATTTCAGAGAGAGTAGAGATTTCCGGTGGTGCGGTTGTAGATGGTCTGTCATTAATTACGGACTTGGTTTCAGTACTGATGTCCTCTACGATCTCGGAGGACGAACCAACTCTGTGATGGATTAAGATTCGTTTACTGGAATCTATGCCAGATTCAAAAGTCGGTGACGTAGTAGTTTCAATGATCTCTGGCAGAGTGGTGCTTTCTGGCGCTGAGGTTGTAGTAGGACTACCTCGAACTTTGGACCTTGTTTGATTCGAGTTGTTTTCTATGACCTCAGATGACGTACCAACTCTGTGACGCGTAAACGTTTGCTTACTAGAAATCGTATCGGATTCAAAAGTCGGTGATACAGTAGTCTCAATAATCTCTGGCAGAGTGGAACTTTCTGGCGCTGAGGTTGTAGTTGTTCCACCAAGAACTTTGGACCTTATTTGACTGGAGTTATCTTCCGCGACCTTAGATGATGCACCAAATTTGTGTCGCGTAAAGGTTTGTTTACTAGAAATCGTATCGGATTCAAAAGTCGGTGACGTAGTAGTTTCAATGATCTCTGGCAGAGTGGTACTTTCTGGCTCTGAGGTTATAGTAGGACTACCTCGAACTTTGGACCTTGTTTGATTCGAGTTGTTTTCTATTACCTCAGATGACGTACCAACTCTGTGACGCGTAAACGATTGCTTACTAGAAATCGTATCGGATTCAAAAGTCCGTGAGACAGTAGTTTCAATCATCTCTGGCAGAGTGGAACTTTCTGGCGCTGAGGTTGTGGTTGTTCTACCTCGAACTTTGGACCTTATTTGACTGGAGTTATCTTCAGCGACCTTAGATGATGCACCAAATTTGTGTCGCGTAAAGGTTTGCTTACTAGAAATCGTGGTGCTTTCTGGCGCTGAGGTTGTAGTAGGACTACCTCGAACTTTGGACCTTGTTTGATTCGACTTGTTTTCTATGACCTCAGATGACGTACCAACTCTGTGACGCGTAAACGTTTGCTTACTAGAAATCGTATCGGATTCAAAAGTCGGTGATACAGTAGTTTCAATAATCTCTGGCAGAGTGGAACTTTCTGGCGCTGAGGTTGTAGTTGTTCCACCAAGAACTTTGGACCTTATTTGACTGGAGGTATCTTCCGCGACCTTAGATGATGCACCAAATTTGTGACGCGTAAAGGTTTGCTTACTAGAAATCGTGTCGGATTCAAAAGTCGGTGATACAGTAGTTTCAATAATCTCTGGCAGAGTGGAACTTTCTGGCGCTGAGGTTGTGGTTGTTTTACCTCGAACTTTGGACCTTATTTGAGGGGAGTTATCTTCCGCGACCTTAGATGATGCACCAAATTTGTGACGCGTAAAGGTTTGCTTACTAGAAATCGTATCGGATTCAAAAGTCGGTGATACAGTAGTTTCAATAATCTCTGGCAGAGTGGAACTTTCTGGCGCTGAGGTTGTAGTTGTTCCAACAAGAACTCTGGACCTTATTTGACTGGAGGTATCTTCCGCGACCTTAGATGATGCACCAAATTTGTGTCGCGTAAAGGTTTGCTTACTAGAAATCGTATCGGATTCAAAAGTCGGTGATACAGTAGTTTCAATCATCTCTGGCAGAGTGGAACTTTCTGGCGCTGAGGTTGTAGCTGTTCCACCAAGAACTTTGGACCTTATTTGACTGGAGGTATCTTCCGCGACCTTAGATGATGCACCAAATTTGTGTCGCGTAAAGGTTTGTTTACTAGAAATCGTATCGGATTCAAAAGTCGGTGATACAGTAGTTTCAATCATCTCTGGCAGAGTGGAACTTTCTGGCGCTGAGGTTGTAGTTGTTCCAACAAGAACTTTGGACCTTATTTGACTGGAGTTATCTTCCGCGACCTTAGATGATGAACCAAATTTGTGACGCGTAAAGGTTTGCTTACTAGAAATCGTATCCGATTCAAAAGTCGGTGATACAGTAGTTTCAATCATCTCTGGCATAGTGGAACTTTCTGGCGCTGAGGTTGTGGTTGTTCTACCTCGAACTTTGGACCTTATTTGACTGGAGGTATCTTCCGCGACCTTAGATGATGCACCAAATTTGTGTCGCGTAAAGGTTTGTTTACTAGAAATCGTATCGGATTCAAAAGTCGGTGATACAGTAGTTTCAATCATCTCTGGCATAGTGGAACTTTCTGGCGCTGAGGTTGTGGTTATTCTACCTCGAACTTTGGACCGTATTTCATTGGAGTTGCTTTCTCCGACTTTAGTTAACGTAGCAACTCTATGACGCGTAAAGTTTTGCTTGGTAAAAATCGTATCGGATTCAAAAGTCGGTGATACAGTAGTTTCAATCATCTCTGGCAGAGTGGATATTTCTGGCGCTGAGGTTGTAGTTGGTCTAGCTCGAACCTTAGACCTTGTGTGATTCGAGTTCTCTTCTATAACCTCAGAGGTAGTACCAGCTTTATGACGTGTAAGGGTTTGCTTACTGGAAATCGTATCAGAATCAAAAGTCAGTGATGCAGTAGTTTCAGTTATCTCTTGGAAAGTGGTACTTTCTGGCGCTGAGGTTGTAGTTGGTCTAACTCGAACTTTGGACCTTGCTTCATTGGAGGTTTCTTCCTTAACCTTTGATGACGTAGCAACTTGGAGATGCGTAAATTTTCGCTTACTAGAAATCGTGTCAGATTCAAAAGTCGGTGAAGTAGTAGTTTCTACCAACTCTGGGAGAGTGGTACTTTCTGGCGGCGTGGTTATAATTGGCATACTTTGAATATTGGACTCAGTCATTACTGTAGAACTTGGCGGAGTAAGAGTTGCCGGGTCATTGGTTGTAATGGGTCTTCTTCGAATATTAGAAAATACCTTAGCAGGGACGTCTTCTGTGGTTTGCGTTGACGAAATAGTAGAATACTCAGGTTGTGATTTTGACGGAATAGTCGAGGAATAACTTTCGGTGGTAGTTTCCAAGTTCGTTAATGTTGAGTGAATTTCATCGTCAATTACTTCGGCTGCCGTATTTTCATCCTCCAATGAGGCTTCAGCAGACGTCGAAGTTGTTGTAAAATGGCTCTTAGATCCATTTGTAGCAATCGCATTTTTTATTTCCTGCGATGACGTTTGTGCCTTAAATAGATTTTCACTAATGAATTCACCCGTGACATCTTTACTCGTCTTGTCCGTGAAGCGACTATTTTCACGCTGGTTTGACGTAGAAGAATTCACTTGATGAGTGTGGGTTGAATGTCCACGATTTATTGTGTGATATTTGCTTGCAATTTGATCGGTATTAAGCTGGTCATTATTTATATTCGACTTCATGGTCGTGGTTCCCGTAACCTCGGACGCTGTATTTTCACCGTCAGATTGCGGTAATTTACCACCTCGAGATATACCCTGGTAGATGCGATCGCGACTTGTTTCGGCTTGCTTTGCAACTTCGTCGAGATTTCGTAAGAATGAAGAAGACTTTCCCTCGTTAAGCTGTATACCTTCGTTATCGCGTACAATTGTGTTGTAATGTATGGTTTCAGTAGTAGGACCGTGATTTTCTGTGCGACGTGTTATTGTTTGGTATTTCGAATCTACATTGGACCCATTTTTCATCACTTCAGAATCTGCTATTTTTATTTGTGTGGTTATTATCTCCTCAATTGTCGTGGTTATGATCTTACCGTTCTCACTGGTTTTTGTTGTATGATAAGTTGTTGTGCGCACGGTACTGCCGTCGTCGCTTGTTTGGACAGTGGTGGTGTTTCTGTCGCTGAGATCATCCAAATATTTGGAGGAGTTGAGCTCTAATGTATTTTCGTTTTCTTGTTTGCGATTTCTGTTAATAGTGGCATATGCTTTACCAACATTTTCACTCTTCGCATTTTCATTAATATTTATTTCGGTTTGTTTATATGATTTCTCATTAGATATTGACTTATTTTCCTCCAAGTTATCGCCACCACTAGTGATTGTGGTGTAAGTTGTTTGAATCTTCACTTTACCATTGCCCTCATCCGTTATGGAGGTTTCATTGGTTTGAGTAGTCAGCTCGGAAACTGAATTTTGATTGTTGTCGTCTTTGACGAGTGTAGCATAAGTGGATTGCGTGTGATTCGCACTGTTATTCTGATTAATTTCTTTTGTTTCCGTATGAATCTCATTTTCATCGTTTGCACTCTTCGCATCTGCGTTTTCTTCGTTTATCATCTTTAAGCCACGACCACGGAAATTTGCATGACCATCTGTCACTTTCGCGTTGTCATTTTCCTCTGACCCTGCCTCTGCTGTCAAACTTTTGCCGCGATACTTACTTGTCTGCAATGTCTCGTCCTTGGCATTTGCAGTCAGAGAATTTAGTTGTGTAACTCTATCCCTATTTTTATTCTCACTAAGTGTATTAATTAGGTGTTCGTCAATGCTTTCGAGCTTACTCTTTGCCTCATTGGAGGCATTCGCTCGACTGCCACTCTTTTCTGCTGAAAGTGAATCAGTTATACTTAAGCTAAGATTTCTATCTACAACATGCCTTAGACTATTTGAATTTGTACCACTAACACCATCTACTACATCTACTAAATGCGTGTGTGTGTGCATTTTTGCTTGTGTATGGGTGCGCGTAGTGCTGACCTTATCATTTGTTTCCAATCCTTTTTGTACTTGCAACACATCTGAATTGGAACTCACCTTGGTTTTGGAGGCATTTGTTGCTGATAACCTCGTTTTTACTACGCTTTGTTCATCTTCTATACTTTCAGTGGTGGATTTTGTATCTTCGGTGTTTGTTGGATTGGAGTTATTCGGGCGCGTACGACGCCTTGGGAAACCAAAAGGTCTAGGGCTAGATACAGTTCCCAGGAACTCATTAGTGGGTGCTGATTCGGTAGTAGTTATGATGTTGGAGGAATCCGTCTGTTGATTTTGGATTTGATTTTTGCGAGTTAGTAACTCGTTTAATTGTTGTTGTCTTCTACCACCAGAGTATTTAACGGTATTACCTCTAACACTACTATTAAACTTATCATCCGTACTACTATTACTACCAGTATTAAGACTAGTTTTCTTTGTTTCACTTAAAATTTTGTTGTTGTTGTTGTTTTTTCTGTTAATATGATTTTCATTATCTAGGTCTGTGTCAGTGTTTGCAGTTGTAGTTGTTGATTTTGTTACATTACGTGTTCTTGTTGTGAATTTATACTGTGTCTTTAGGCGATTATTGCTTAAATTCGTTACCTCGTCGGCGGTGGGGGGTTGGTCAGTGTCAGTGGTGGTGGCGGTGCTTGTCAATGTTTCGGTAGTTGTAGTTGTTCGAGCAGTTGTTGTCTCAGCGCCTTCTGTTTCCAGTTTTTCGGTTGCACTTGCAGTCGTTGGATTTGCAGTAGAGGCGGTTTTTTCAATAAGGGAATTCACATCAAGCGAAAGGTCTAAGGGTTGCTTCGATTCATGCTCAAAGGTTGGAGGGAGAGTGGTAATTGTGGGTAGGGAATCGACTAGTTCATTATCATTTGATGTGGTTGATGTTATTGTGGTGGCGGAAGCATTTGTTGTAGAAATGGTAGGACTGGATGTGGATGTGGTGACAGTGGAAATGATTTCGGGATTAGTATTTTTAATGGTTATGGATAGGGTGGGTGAGTCATTTGCTGTTGTGGCAGTGGTAGTATTTGGTAAAATTGGTTCAGGTGTTTCGTTGTTAAATGTGTTTTCTAATAAATTGTATCTGGTTGGAGTTTCTTGGGTGGTTGGAGTCTCTGTTGTTGTAGTGGTTGTACGACGACCTATACTCGCATAGATGCGTGTTGTGCTTTGTGTTGATTTTTGTGTGGAATCAATTGCTGCCCGATTTAATTGTACCGTTACATTTTGTTCTTCCTCTTGATCCTCCTCATCGTCTCCGGTTAAGCTTTCCTCATCTTGGCTGGTAAAAGTTGTCTTAAGCCTGTTTTGTGGTCGTGGACGTTCCAGATATTTATACCTAAAATACATGGGTTTATTTAAAAACATTTTTAAACATTTTTTTATTTATAAAATTAATACATTAATGCGTTCATGTAACGAAAAAACATCTGAAAAATATTCAATCGGAAAGAAACACGTATTGACTAGAATGACTGAATCGATTCGAAGTTCAGTCAATTACGGCTAAAGCCAAACCGATTCTTTTCCAGGGTATTTTGATCTTTCTAGCAGTCTCGGCTGTCGGTAAAGAGCTGACCAGCAGCACTGAACAATTGTTCACTATTAATACTCGATGAAGGAGCAGATATATGTTTAAAGCAATTCTTTTAAACAAAAGTATAAGGAGTGTGAGAAAAACTAAAACGTTACACAATTTTTGAATGTTCCGTATTTCTTGGCCAAAGCCGAACCGAATCCGAACTGAAACTTTGTGGAAAAGCATGGCCGAAGCCGAGGCTCGGTCGTTCTATAGTTTTGACATTGCGAGGGAAGACGTATTTCTTTCAATACGTCAGCGTCGCTTTGCTTAGAGAGATATTGCAATGATGAGTTCCCCGAGGGTTGGCGATGGCAAAATACCAAAACCGAATCCATAGAATATTTTCTACCCATCAGGTTCGTGTAGTCTATGTCTCATATAGCGAGGACAAGTTTCACTTTTCTTTTAGTACATAGTTTAGAGTTTTTGTGTTAAGTATGGGCTTTATACTCTTCTTCCGATACATCAGGAACATATTTGGCTAATATAAGATTTAACCCGCATAACACCCCCTCTCGGCCATCAAAGCCACTATAAGAAAATGGATGAATATTGCAGTTAGTAACGGATGTGCATCGAAGAGCTACAGATGGGCTAATCTTAGAATGCTACTGTTTGCTCTGATTGAGCAATAAGGACTGCAGCAACTTTTGAGATTGCGGATGGGAATTTTTTATGGTCAAAGTAACAAATTCGTTTGTTCTTGAAGTCGAAGGTGCTGCGGAGTTTACAAGGTTATTTGGATAAATGTTTCGAGAGCAGAAAATCTGCACTCTTTAACAATCCAATTCCGATTGATTCATTACCCAAGGGAAACGAAATTCCTGGTGAGCCCGCATCTTACCTACCGATATGCTTACTAGATACAATGGGGAAAATTCTTGGGAGAGTACTGCGCTATGGTAGCTCTGGACGTTACAAACGCTTTTAATACAGTTAGCTGACAGCGTATAATGCAAACCCTCATAAAAGTAGGGACTCCTAGTTATATTATCAGAATAATTGGGAGTTATTTTTCAGACCGTATACTGAGTTTTAGAACTGACAAAGGCATTGAGGACTACAACGCAACAGCAGGGATCCCTCAAGTTTTAGGCCTACTACTATGGAAACTTATGTATGATGGTGTTCTAAGACTGGTTATGCCTCCTAGAGCCTAAGCCATTGGATTCGCGGTGGTAATAGTGGCAATGATAGAATAACCAACGAATCAGTAGTTAGGATCAAGGCTTGGTTAAAGTCTATATCCGCTGGAATTAGCTGAGCGGTTGCAATAAGTAGCAGGAAGTCAGTAGTTAAATACTTAGGGGTTATGATTGATGGTTGTTTAAACTTTAAAACGCACCTAGAATAAACTGTGAAGAAGGCGTCGATTGTACAGTCTTATCTGGCACGAATAATGCCAAGCAACGCTAGCCCTAGCCATAGCAAAAGAGTATTATATAGTAGGGTTGTCAGCTCGGCCCTTTTGTAAGCGGCACCGATCTGGGCTGATGCATTGAATATAAATAGCTACGTAAAAAAACGAATGGCCGTCTAGCGGGTAAACGCTTTGCGAACTAATTGCGGCTCCAAACCTTTGTCATTGCATGACTTATCAACTCGGTAAGGCTAACCGTAAAAAGTAAAAAAAGAATCCAATAATTTTGATTACTCCCTGGCAAAAACGATGCGCTGCTCCTTGTGGTATGCTTTTTATTTTCTTCTTGCTTGAGGCAGAGACATTTTTTTGAATCATTCATAAAGGTGATCACGATAAAGCTCCAAAACAGTGGTATCATAAGGGCTCAATACGTCTAGACGTACCTCATACATATGTTGTTAAGACTGACTTAGGGGGCGTCCATAAATTACGTGAGGTGTTTTTTTCAATTTTCTGAACCTCCCTCCCCCCTGGTGAGATGTTGTGAGATTTTATTCAACCCCCTCCCCCATCCCCCAATCTCACGTGAGATTTTTCAAAATGTGGGTTTCTTATGTAAACGCGTTGGATTGTTATTGTAAAAAGAAAAAAAAATTGCTTCGTGCTTTTATTTACGACTAGTTAAGACTAGTAATAAATATTGCTGAGAGTTATAAGTGTAATAAAAATTTAACAATAGAAGACTTAAATCGTAACTACTGCGATTAAAAAAGAATATCTACTCTAATTCAGTCCATGGAGAATCATGCGCGGTTTCAAGAGAGACTATTGGGACCAACATGTCCATATGATTTTCAGTAAAATCATGTGCTCCTTCAACTTCGTTCTAATCTAGCCACTCTAAGCCGTTGACGCTTGCGCACAGTCACTCATTAGCTCGTCTTGTGACAATCCGTGAGGGTCGCACTTTGAGGAACATACGCGCTTGCTTAGCTGGTGCAATGTGAGCTGCTCTCCTGTGCTCTGCAGCTCTTGTGATAGATGCGAAGTAAATACCGCATGTACTGCAGCATATTTTCTCTAAATCATCACGTTTACTTGGGCAATAGAGATCAATAGGCGTGCTGATGAAGGCATTCAGCGGTTGAATCGGTACGCGTATTAGAAATGGAGTAAATGATTTTCCGTCGTGTTCTTTAAAGTCCGGAATTGTCAAACGTCAACCTGAGTGATAGGGCGTTCGGGTCATAGTGGCGTGAAAACCACCTACGGGCTACACTGTACCGCAAATTCAGATTAAATTGAGCTATTTGGTATAAAACAAATATGGTGGTTTGACAGTAGTAATGTATAACGTCGAAGTATGAATGATATTATTTTCTTTCGAACGAATTAGTGAATGATCTTAATCATACTACGATTACGCTTGAGATTAAATCTTAAGCATGTACAATTTTTTGTTTCAATCAGAAAAAAAATTGCTTGATATTTGCCGAGACCCCCTCTCTCCAACGTAAGATTATATGAGATTTGACTCGACCCCCTCCCCCCTTAAACATCTCACTTAATTTATGGACGCCCCCTTAGCTCACAACTTAATAATTGATATATGGACCAAAATACAATATATATGCATCGTTCCATATATTATAAAATATAACATAATATAACATTAATTTCGTCAAAGAGATAAATTTCTCAGTAACTCGCCTAAGATCTTACCTATTTGCATTAGTTATAACTTCTTCAGCTTTTTGACTGCTTTCAGTAGATGTGTACCTGCCACGATTCCGATTCAAAGAAGTATATGCTCGTTTTTCTTCGTTTTCCTTTGAGGTTTTTACTTCTTCATCGCTGACAGCTTCCTCCTCTGTTTCCGTTCGAACAGTCGATGGTCGTGCACGTCGTATACTAGCGTAAGAGGGAGTCACCGTATTCGTTGGTCGCCTTGTGGTCTTAGCCCTACTCTTCAACTCCACCTCTTCATCATCTTCGCTTTCGTGCTCTGTAACCTGTTTTTCTTCCACGTCATCTTCATCCTCCTGCCCTCTAAGAGAGCCTCTATTTCTATTAATTGTAACATATTGCTTTTTTTCTTTCAAGAAGCCATCGAATTCAGACAATTTATCTAGACCCTCATTTTGGGGGCCCTGTCTACTGTTACCACGCACTACCGAGGAGTATTTGGAGAATCCACTGCTGATGCTTCCTTCATTAACTTGCGACTCATCGCTTTCAAATTTGGAGTTCGCTGTTTGCTCAGTGTTGGCTTGACTAGATTTTCGAAATAGTGACGACGAAGTGAAACGATTACGGATCGAGTTGTATGAATTGGGTTTGCTGAGCACTTTATCGTACAGACTTTTGCTAATAGGTGATTGAGTAGTGGCCGCATTCGACTCACTGGAGCTACTTTTAATTGATATCGTGCCATCATCTTTGCGTAGCAAATGTTTTTCCAACTCCTCAATGCCACCGACTTTGCGAATTAGCTCAATGAGTTCTTTTATGACCTGTGGGTCTTCTTCGGCTTCCTTGTCTTTAAAGTGTGTTGGCACATCTTCCTCTATCTCCTCCTCTTCATCTTCATATTCGATTGGTGTTGGAGTAGTTGTAGTTGGGGTGGTAGTTCTTAAAAAAGATGTACGCGAAGTGGCAGCCGAGATGCGATTGATAGAAGCTGTGGGGCGGGGTGTGGTGGTTGTTGTAGTAGTACTGCTGATAGGTGCTGCAGTGGTAGTTCTAAAATAATGTAAGTTTGTATCATTAGCACCCTTTTATAATGAAATACAACTTTTTTTTGCACTAACTTTTTGATTTTGCAGGGCACATTGCGAGCAAAATCGCACGAATCAGCTGCGGGATTAAAGTACAAGCCCGATGGACAAGTAAACATGTGACCCACAATACCCAATCCCGACGGGCCGCTGTCCAAACACCAATAATATTTCTTACAATCGCGTGGATGTTGGAAGAACCCTTCCTCTTCGCATTTGAAATCTGTATATAAATGAAAAAATAATGGTGAATATGAAAAGTATCTTCGCGGAAGTTAAACTCACCAGTCCCTGGATCAGGCGTAGTTGGTGGAGCTGGCGTTGTTACACGGCCACCAATATACAACGAAGAACCCTCAGGATTTGTCAGTCGTATCGTTGTCTCGGGCTCACGCGTTGTTGTCGTAGAGGGTGAGGATTGCACGCGACGACGTCCACTACTCAAAGTTACCCGACCCGAAGAGCTTTTACCCTCGCTGCTGCCACCAATTCGATTAAGCTTCGAAGATGAGTTTTCACGACTACGTGACCGTGAAGGCTTTTTGGGGGCATTTGGTTTAGCGACCTCGTTAATACCAAGTCTGTTGGATGATACAAGGTAAGGTTACATTAATATGCATTTGCTTATACTGTTTGTTGAATCAAAATATACCCCAAGCTCTCTAACATGGATTCCTTGGCAGCCTCTATGAGCGGGTATGGTTTGCCGGAGCAAGTACCTCGGAAATCATCGTTGTCTATGGCCCAAAACATTATACCACCTAAACCGTGCTCGACGACGTATTGAGCTTTCTTACGTACAATGGCTTCATCGTCATAGCCAACCCATTGGTTGCGTCTGTAGGCGTATGGTCCCATTGCATTCGGATTTGGTTGCACGACAGTCCACTCTGGGTCCTCTTTTAGATTTTGGCATATCTAGAAAATTATAAAACATACACATGTTTTAATTATTAAGTATTACTTTAAATTTTCTTGTTATTATTAATTATTAAGTATTGATTTATAACTGGCAAACTGTTGAAGATTTATTCAATGTATAAATGTTTTTGGGAATTAAAAAATATATAGGTATGTATATTTAATTGACATTTAATTTTCCTACAAATGGAGAGGCTTTTTCAAAGGTTTTATGCCGCCTCCGAGTAGAAGATGATTGTTTTTGAGGAGCTTTTTCATGACAGAAATACAATCGGTGCCGAGTGGCGACCATTTTTATATCATTTGATGTTTTATGCCCGGAGTTTCGAACCCGGCTACTAGCCAATGGTAGTACACATGAAATGAAATGTCCCACTTAATGACATTAGCGGCTCTTTTAGCCTTCTGACTTTTACTGGTACTATGACATATTTACCGAAATATAGCTACCAGATCGAGAATAGTAATATTTTTTAAACTGCATTTAATTAGATTGAAGTTCAATTTTATACAATGATAAAAGGAAAAAAATTAATTGCAAGACACCAATGCAATGAAAACGGTATACGGTTTTTAATTTCGAAATATCATAATTTATTTTTAACTAATGTGCTAACGATAATGTAAACAGCTTCACCTATCTAAGAAGCCAAATCACTCTGGACGGTGGAGCAAAAGACGACTTGCGAGAACCAAAAAAGCCAAAGCAGCTTTTGCAAGTCCACTACTCAAAGTTACCCGACCCGAAGAGCCTTTACCCTTACTGCTGATTCTCCAAACAGCTGACAATGCGTACCAACCTACGAATTTTTGATTCAAATGTTAAATCCGTTCTACTATACGGCTTTGAAAAGTGGTTGGTGCCTGTATCTGCAACACGGAAGCTGCAGATATTTGTGAACCGATGTCTAAGAACAATTCTTCTTACATGGTAAACCGATGTTGGATTTCAAACGAACAACTCCTCACTTGAAGCAAACAAAACCCAATTGACATTGAAATACGATAGCGCAAACGGCATTGGCCAGCGACCGCACATAAGTAGAATGGCACTGGGCTGGAACCCACAATGATCGCGCCGATAAAGAACTTTCAGAAATTGATGAATCTCTCTTTGACCCAAATTAAGACGAAAGCGAGAAGTATACAACATTGGAAAGCATTTGTTTCGGCACTATGTGCCCAAAGACGGCACGATAGAAACTAAAGTGGAAACGATGCTGGCAATATGAAAAAATACGAAACTTCAAAAATCCCTCTAACCGATTTGGGAAAGTGCAAGTAACTTCTTTTTTGTATAATTTTTTATTGGTTCATATTACTACAGAAACCAAACTTTAAAACTTCAAAATTTTAAACTTTTTAGTCAGAATTTTGTTTTGTTTTATTCTGGATGTTATCCAAGTTTGAAGTGAGTAAAATTTGCGTTAATTTTTATAATTTTTTTATGCATAACTTAAACATAACCTACACTGTCAAAAAATACGAATTAACGAGAGCACTAAAATGAACGGAAATTTTGTGAAATAGGGCGATTTTTTTTAAGGGACCAACGGACTGTGACGAACAACTCAGATCTTTGAACTAACGGGGTACGGGCTATCGTGATTCCTCTATATTTTGGTCAAAGGCAATACATGACACCTACTTTCACCTTTCATGTTGATACATATTTCATTTGAAATATCTCCAGAAATAGATGTCTGGTGGTGTTAAATTGGACAAATGCGGTGGGAAGTCAAAATCTCCATTTTTTGAAGAATGTGTTCAATAAACTAAGTGTGGCGGCCGAAAAACGACATTTGCGTGCCATTTTATTGGAACCAGAAGTTCGTTTTTTTTAGAACGCACGATGACTGGTCACGATTGAGAAACTGACAGCTGAAGAATGTCCTTGCATTTAGGTGTCTTGTCGTTATCCATAGCAAGTGTCTCCTTGAAATGACTATTCAAATGTGGAACTATAGTTGGCGGTTTGGCAATCTACGTCAAATTTATAACGAACTGCTACACAGTTGGTTCACTCTTTACCTACAGTTTCAAGCCGACTTCGAACGGCAGATATTTGTATGAGAAGCTTTTTCATGGCAGAAATACACTCGGAGGTTTGGCATTGCTTGCCGAGGGACGCCCGCTATTAGAAGAATATTTTTCTTAATTTGGTGTTTCACCGAGATCCGAATCAACGTTCTCTCTGTGAGTCCCGAATGGTAAACACGCACCAACCCATTCGGCTACGGCGGCCTGGTGGATATACACAGCACTCATCAGACCAATCATCACTTAACCTTCTTTGCTCTGGTAGCGACGGACTATGGTTAAGTTCACACTTCGGGAACTATACAAACTGCAAAGAAGTGTATGTTTATGCATTACGGGTGCCATGAGGACAACTTCCGGCGATGCCCTAAACGCTTTGCTTGATTTGCTCCCCTTGGATCTTAAGATACAACAGGAAGCAATAAATATGGTTTCTGGTATGAATATGTAACTTCGGGGCATAAACAAATCTTTAAGATGCTATCTGAGCAGAATACACTGTTTTTGGAACTTAGGCAGACCTTATACCCATAGTCTCATTTGGAGAGAAATTTGATGTAAAATTTCCATTCTGTGAGCAATGGAGTAATGCAGAGTGCATTCAAAGAGGTTTGACGGATATTTTCTTTACCGATGGGTTCAAGAATGAAATAGGTTCTTGAGCCGGATGGTACTTAAGCGATTGTACTAAGTATCATTACGCTATGGGAGGAATGGAAACTGTTTTCCATACGGAAATTTTTGTCATTCTGAAAATAGCAGAATGGATAATTGAGAGGAGATGGAGCGGGAAACAGATTGAAGTCTTTAATGATAGTGAGGCTGCACTAAATACTCTGGAGAATGCAAAGCAAACCTCAAAGGTTGTTCAAGAATGTAAGAAGAAGCATATAAGTTTGAACTTATGGGTTCCAGGACACAGCGGTGTTCAAGGGAATGACATTGCCGATTAATTAACCAAATGTGGATCAGCGGTTACCCCACAGGGAACAGAGCCAATAATCGGAATCAGTTCTGTAGGAATCATGAACTGGATCAGCAATTATGTAGGCAATTTACATAAAGAGCGATGGTCCGGCCTAGAACGCTGCAGAACTGCAAAGTATTTTGTGGTAGACAGTACAGAAAACTGTCGAACTTTCTTTTAAAACTTGGACGAAAAGACGTTCGATATCAGTACAGAACACAATCCATGGGGTCAACATATGACCACCATTGAAATCATTGAGAATCCGATTTGCCTGTCTTGCTTAGATGAGGCGGATAGCAGTAGGTATTTTCTCTGTGAGTGTCTTGCATTTGCTAGAGCATGGCTGCGAATTTTGGGTTCCAATGTCATGAGAACGAGTAAAATTCGTTTCGATTTACCAAAGAATCTGGAAAATTCTCACAGGTCTAGAGAATATATACAGTCACTCACATTCAAAGTCGGGCAGATGCATACGAAAACTTCTAGTCATAATATCTATGTTTTGATGAAGGAAAACACTTTCTACCTTTTTCTGTTTTTTCACAAAAAGTGTTTTATTTAAAAGCAACAAAAAAAATATATTCCAAAGTCTCTTATAAAATATACACGAAGGCTTTACTTAAATAAGGTCACTTTTCAGTCTCACATTCAAAGTCGGGCACGACATAAAAAATCGAAAAAATTTGTACACAACGCAAAATTAATACTTCGTTGCTCCACCTTTTTGCTTTTCAACAGCTTGTAGCCGGCTTGGCATCGATTCCACTAACTTTTTGCAAACATCAGGGCTTATTTTATTCCATTCTTCCTGCAGAGCAATTTTCAAGAGTTGAATTGATGTACACTGCCTTTCCTGCATCCGGCGACCTAATTCATCCCACAAATGCTCAATGGCATTGAGGTCGGGACTTTGTGCAGGGGTTTTTATTACCTTTGGACAATTATATAACAACCAGCTCTTGACGTCATGTGCGGAATGTTTGGGATCGTTGTCCTGGTAGAATTGAAAACTACTTTCGATGCCTAGTTTTCTCACGCTTTCTTTCAAATTTTGTTTCAAAATTGTTAAATAAACGTGTTTATTCATTATTCCATCAATGAAATGCAATTTTCCAACTCCTGACGCCGCCATGCATCCCCAAACCATTACAGATCCACCACCGTGTTTAACCGTTTTTCTTAAATTCTTGCCTTCCAGCTCCTTGTTCGGTTTGCGCCACACTTTACCCCTTCCATCACATCCAAATAAATTAAATTTACTTTCGTCAGTAAATAATACCTAAAGAATGAATATTAAAATCATGAAATTGTTATTTTTTCCCCCACTTACAGTGCTCCAAAAATCGAAATCCTTAGCCATATATTGGCGAGCAAAAACAAGCCGGTCATTCTGGTTTTTCTTGCTGATTAGGGGATTCTTCCGCGCAACTCGGCCGTGAAAATCATTTTTTCGAAGAAGTCTTCTTATTGTTTCGGGATTTACCTCCACTCCAGAAGCTTCTTTAACCATTGCAGTTAATTTTGGAGCAGAAATGAATGGATTTTTCTTCACTTCCCTTAGCACCATGCTCTCATCTTTGGAGGAAAGCTTCTTTGGACGGGTTCCACGATGCTTATTTGCAATGAAACCATTTTCATTGTATCTAGCAATAATATCATGCACTGTTGACTTGCTTTTTTTTATCAATTTCGATATTGCTCGCTCAGATTTTCCGTCTAAGTGCAGTTGAATTACTATTTTGCGTTCCTCCAATGTAGACTGTTTACCATTACGCGGCAATTTGGAAAATACTTTTATAAACTCACCCAACGATTGACAAGGCAACAATGAACAATAACTTTAATACAAGTATAGAAAATTTAGAAATAACGGTATGCATATTTGCAAAACATGGTTTGCCCGACTTTAAATGTGAGACAGAGAAATGGCCTTTTTCAGTTTTTTATACATTAACATTTTATAAAGCAACTTGGAATATATTTTTTTTGTTGTTTTTAAATAAAACAATTTTTGTGAAAAAACAGAAAAAGGTAGAACGTGTTTTCTTTCATCAAAACATAGATATTATGACTAGAAGTTTTCGTATGCATCTGCCCGACTTTGAATGTGAGTGACTGTATATAGAATATAATAGAGAAATAGAGATACTCTATTCTATCCTATTTTTTTCCTTCTGTTTCTCTGACTGGTTCCCCGATTTGAGCTCACAAAAATACGGTAATTAGGCCTTCGTAGCATTCTGTCATCATCGTCTGCTGAGGGGAATGGCATGTCTAACAGCATTTCCGAAAAATATGAGCCATTGATGCCGTCGCTCAAAAAACCTCCCAAAATTGTGATTAGATACGGATGTTACACGAAAATGAATTTCATCAGAAAATTAACTTGACGGCCATTTTAGCACAAACTGAGTAGCGAAAGCTAATTGCTGAGTCAATGGGACTCTGCAGGCGAATTATCTTTGAACTTTTTTTGCAAAATTTTCGTCGGTGTTGCTAACTGCCAAATCAGTCTAACAAACTTTTTGCTCACCACTCTGTATAATATTTTACCGCATCATACTTTGGAATACTATGGAGCGTCATTTGAGGTTTATTGAACATAACCCTTGTAATTGCAAGTTATAAAGTTGGGATAAAATAAATATTACAGGCGGAGAATACGAAGCCCTCTAAGAGGTCAACCAATTTTTGTTTGGCAAATAGTTGAGTGAAGTAAACTTTTTGCCTTTTTCTTATTTACTTGTTTTGCCATTGTATATTTTTCACGCACTTTTTATATAAAAAATGATTTTTAATTAAAATATTGCAATTTACATTCGCCACGGTCGTTTGCTTACTCCCTACAGATTTTATATGTAATCCACTTACCTCATAGTAAGCCAAATATCCCTTTTCGCGTGTGGCATCACCCTGTTCACCTGGTCCCTCCGATGGTGCTCCAATTTCTGTGCTCTCCTCATTGATGAGTGTGTATGAACGTCCATATGTGGGTATGCCCAACACCAATTTGTCGCGGTCAGCACCGGCTTTCAAATAATATTTGATGGAATAGTCCTAATAATACCAAACCAAAAAGAAATAATCAATTAACCAATCAAATTTTCAATTACTACATCCCGCATATTTTCTTCTTCTTCTTCAATGCTTACAATATTCAACTCTGAATCATAATTGTACTCGGACTCTTCCTCCAGCGAGTACAATGGAGCATGATGATTAGCTGATGGCTCGTGCGATGAATGAAAATCATACGAGAGCACATTGAACCAGTCAAGGTACTTGTTCAGTTTTGGTATGTCGTAACCCTTTTCGATGTTCTCAATACCTGCTGGTACGGCCATTGTCAACAGCAGACGTGGCCGTCCGGTCTTCTCCGCCTCGCGTTCGAATTCAGCGCGCAACTCTTGCACAAACTGCGCATAATTATCCCGGTCGCGCTCCTTACCACCCTCACGCTGTGCCGGATACTCCCAATCCAAATCGATGCCATCGAAGTGGTTCTGACGCAGGAATTTCAAAATGTTCTTAATAAATTTTTGCCGTCTCTCTGGATTCGCCATAAGCGGAGAAAAACGTGATGAGGCCTCATTCCAACCGCCGATGGCAATCATTGTTTTCAATTGCTTGTTGTATGTTTTAAGCCCCGTGAATTTGGCATAGCCGCCTGCATGGTGGTGGTACAGATGGGATGATGGTGAGTGAAAAGCAATAGAAGTTCGTAGAAAAATGGTAAAGGTGGGTGTTAATTGAGTTTACTATGTCCTTCCGATTGGATTGGGTTAATGAGAAATTTGAATATACATTTATAGGCATACGTACGTGTGCGCATAAATACAAGCATACATAAATATTTCTACAAAGAGACTTATAAGTTTGCTTGCACTCCGTTTCACGTTTTTAATCTTTGTATTAATATTTTCTATTTGATTGTATATTGTACATTAGGCCGGGTCGATTTGTGGGGAGGGATTTTTCGTTCGACCCAAATTGGGGGACATCAGAATTCGTTTTAGAGGTATGTTTCCTTCGGCAAAGTTTCTTATTTTGATCCCTAGAATACGATTTTCACAGAGCAATGATCGATTTTTAAATCGACCCGCCCTATTGTACATATATTTAAATTATACACGATTTTAAGTTTTACAATTTTGAATATTTTTAAGCAACAAATAAAGCAATTTTTCGAATAAACAAACTATTTTCATAAAATAATCAGTTCGACTATTTACATCTAAATTTGTAACTGACATTTTTTCAACTAAAAATAAATTTTTTCAACTAAATTCAATCAATTTGCTGATTGCAGGCACTCTATTAACTCACCCTGTTCTATGTCCTGGTATTTGTCGAACGGTTTCATCTGATTGTCCTTTGTGAATCCACCAAACGCGTACACCAAATGTGTACACAAATATGGATTAATATTCTGCGGATTGAATTTCGCTGTACCCGGTCTGTAGACACTCCAATTTGTGTAGTAGCAAACAACTCTGCCTTCCGAACGGACCTCTGCAAAGCAAAAACAACAACATAAAGGAACAGTTAATGTGAACAGTCAATTAATTCTTTATGTGAGTGATACTAATTGCATTAAACTATTGTCAATTTTTTAAATAAATATCTGTGGACTTTTGACAAACAAATGTAAGGCAATAATTTACTGCCAAAATTTTCAACTGTGAACAAATCTCAAAATTATGAGTTTTTTTTTTAATTTTTTCAGTTTACTTCTTTTAAACCCAAACCACAAACAAACCAATTTTCAGTTAAATACTTGTATCTCCTCGCCTAGAATCTCTCTGCTGTCAAAGTTACCGATGACATTCAGATGTCAAAATATATTGTAAGATTTGCTATTTCATTTCGTGTGGAAATTATTACAAAAAATTCTCAAAACTTCAGCTCAGTTGTAAACACGGCGATGCGTATTTTGATTAAAAAACATTTTCGTCTAGGCCCATTTTTGGCTCAGCGGCTATGTTAAATAGCAAAATACCTTTGTTGGAGCGAACACAACCACAATTGTTCGCAAAAGCTTCTGTTGCATCTACAAAGATTGACTGTTTGCCGAAGTTTTTTGTATAGCGGCATTGTATAGCACCAGATCTTATTTCTTTGAAAATGAAGATGGAGGCACCATTACTGTCAATGGTCCTCTGCACAGGGCGATGTTAATCGACTTTCTGTGACTAAGCTCGCTACATGCGACACACTGTTCGAAGCTGTGAATTAGAAATTTGACGACTGGGGTAGTATTTATCCATTAGTGGCTATGACAAGTTCTTAGTCTTCGCTAGCAAGGCAACTATTATGAACGAGCTAGAGGCTAATATTCGGAATACAATTTTCGGAAAAAGATTACACATATTGAACCATGACTTCAAAAATTAGACGCACTAATTGCTACGTAAAGCATATGGAGAATATTTTTTAACCTGTGCAAAGGATGTTTATGAGTGATACAAGTGATTTCGAATGGGGTAGAGAAACACTAAGTGAAGATGAGAGGCCAGATAGTCTACAAAGTGCTTATTCCCAGAAAACATCAAAAAAGTGCATGAAAAATAAAAAGAAATTGTCTGTGAAAATCATAAGAATGTAATGGGAGGCTCCTCAGACAACTGTGTATCACATTTTGCACTAGAATTTAGAACTTCATAATCTCAATTCAAGATTTGTACCATACAAGTTGACAAGTGACGGCATCATTAAATGTTTGCATTATAATTCAAACTTTCTGGAAACGAATGATTAGGGTGGTAATGGAGTGTTGAACATGAGTCCTATTATCGTTTGAAAGCTTGTGTAAAAGCAAATGGTGACGATTTTCAACGTAAATAAATTTTTTTTTTATATTTACATGATTAAGTAAAACTAACTTCAATAAAAAAAGTATTAATTGTAATTTCATATCTAGGACTTAACTTGTAACATAATTTATGGCAGGTTTAAGTGTCTTCCTGCATCTGAAGCCATATAAGGCGTTGAGATCGGCATCCTAAAAGTATTATTAAAGGCACCTATGTATGTAGATAGCGCATTTGATAACATGGGAAAGCGAATATTTCGATTTATAAAAAACAAATTACCGATCAATGTACCTTGCTTGTTTCTATTTGGTCGTTTTTTCTTGTAATAGTGACAGAAAAAAGTGATTTTTACAGATAACGTTTTAATCTTACACAGTTATTGCTGTCTTCAAAGTTCTATATACTTCGCTATAACCTTCAGTTGCTTATACTCGTCATTTGCTTTTTTTGAAAAAATATAACAGACTTCCCAGCAGACTAGACAAGTCTCCACTTCGTGTCTGGACAATTTCAGTGTAGTGCAGAATAAAGATTTTTACGGTTTTTCGCCCGTAATCCACTTCCAGATATTACACCTAAAAAGGTGTTGGCAAAGAACTTAATCAACTAATAAAATTAATATACACACGTATAGTCAATTGTGTTTGAGTGGCTTATGTATTTTTCTAAGAACATCTTCAGATGAGTGGCGCTTAACACGTGATTGCTTACTTCAAGCTTACCTTTGTGAAAAAAGGTTACAAGAGTTTGGCAGTTGCTTTATAACCCATAACGTTGGACGCTTTTCTACAACGCCTATAAATAACTCTGTATTAATAGCTTCCTCCATTTTTGAGGGTGTATGACTGAACTGGCTGAATGAATCGTATCTATAGGAACCGAAAGTCCCAGCTATCTGAACGAAAGCTTTGTTAACTTAAGCGCGCGGTGAATTGCATTCATCTGTCT
>JAYXIM010042866.1:0-43325 GCA_037575425.1 Anastrepha fraterculus
ATTTAGTTATTATTATTTTGGCGCTTATTTCCGTTTCCTGGCTAGTGCTTGTGTTATCCATTCCAGTGATCCATCGCAGTGTCTTTGCCTGAAACTTCTCTATGATGTCAATGTTCGTTTTCGTCGCCGCTTCCCATAGTTGGATGCCGTAAATCCAAATGAATTTAATTACGGCTTTGTACAGGAGAAGTTTGTTTTCTAGAGACATCACTGAGCTTCTTCCCATAAGCCATTGTAGAGAGGTGAGTTTAAGACCGAGCTGTTTGCGTTTGGTCATTATGTGTTTTTGCCACGTTAGGCGTCTGTCCAGGAGCATACCCAAATATTTCACGTTATCCGCTTGTGGAAGCTGCTGATCAAATAAGGTGGCGGCAACACATGTTTCTTATTTCAGTGTGAAGGTAACTTGCGTGGACTTTGTTGGCGTGAATGAAGCACAAATATACTATTACCGGCCTACCTCCATGTAAGTTTTTTTCCAGCAACTCTTCATTAGGTCTTCTCCACTCATATGATTGTCCTTCTGACCTAAATATTTTCATCTGCAACTAAAACGTGCTTCCAGAACTCGAAATCCTTAACCCCATGACGCTTTGCTAATTTTATTCTCTTGTGTCGGTTATTTTCGTTGATGAAAGGACTTTTTTGTGCAACTCTTCCATTATAATTATTCTTTCGCAACACTGTACGTACATTTTCGGGATTGCAGTTAATATTAAGGCGTTGGGCGACTTCTGTTGTGAGTTTAGGAGTACTCAAATTTGGATTTTTTTTAATCTGTTGCTCTATTCTCCGTTCATCTGCAATCGAAAATAGTTTTGGTCGTCCAGATTTCTTCTTATTTTCCAAGGAAATTTTTTCTTTGAAACGTTTTATCACGTCGTATATAGTCGAGCAGAGTTTATTCAATATTTCTGCGATTTCCCGAATGGTTTTATATTGTATTTCTGATTTGAATTGAGCTTTGTCCACGCTGTCTGCCCATGTTTATATATAATATGGATTTATTACGTTTGGTTCTTTCTTTGCACTGTTCTACCGAAAGAAAATTAATTGTGGGATTCCCCGTTTTACCGACCGACTTCTTTTTTGACACCAATTTTGCGAATGCTGCATGATACGTTTTTTATAACAAGGAGGTAATGGATTTGCTAATTATTATTACTATGTATAAAATCCTATTTGAATACCCCATAGAAAAATATAAAAATAAAAATATTTAACTTGCATTTCTTACAAAAATTTTGAATTTGAAGCTGATTGATATGTATGTCCGAGTACTTTATTGAGTCACTGTAAGTATAATTGTGATTCAATATCTCGTGAATAACTTTAGTAATATTGGCTTCCAATGCCTCAATCGAAGCTGGTTTATCCACAAAGCATTTAGACTTTACATACCCCCACAAATTAAAGTCCAAAGGTGTGAAGTTGGTGGCCAATCCACTGGTCCGAGACGAGACATAAATTGTTCACCGAAACGACGACGTAGTAAATCCATTGTTTCACGGGTTGTAAGGCTGTATAGCAAGGAGCGCCGTCTTGTTGGAACCAAATGTTGTGAAAATCACGGGCTTCAATTTCCCAATTTCCGGCATCAAAAAGTCGTTTATTATGGCTCGCTAGCGTTCTCCATTCATCGTTACATTGGCGCCAACCTCGTCTTTGAATAAATAAGGGCAGATGATTTCTCCATTCCATAGGCCGCACCAAACGTTTGTTGTTCTTGAATGGCTGAACAAAATTCGGACCCCAAAATGCGGTTCTTCGGCGAGTTTTCAAGAGCCCAACGACTGAAATTATGACGCTTTGGAAGATCGACCGGCTTCAAATCTTGGACTAGTTGTATTTTATACACTTTCAAACCAAGAGCTTTGCGTAAAATCGTCCAAGTAGTGCTATAAGATAGCCAAGTTGTTGAGGTCGGCGCCGAATCGACTGACCCGGAAGAGTCGGCAAACTCTCCTTTACAACAGCAATATTCTCCTCACTTCGCGCTGTACGTGATCTAGTCGGTCGAGTATCATCCAATAATGTAAAATAATCTCAATTCTGCCGATGATTTGCCGAATAGTGCTTTCGGACGGTTATGTATACCATAAGTTGGCCTGAGTGCGCGATGAACACTTTTCACGGAGCGGCGATTTTCGTAACACAATTGTCGATTTGTGAATGTTGTTTAGGCGTAAGTCTTTGCATGATGAAATATCAATGAATATTGAAACAAATATGTATTTAGTTAGATAGTAGTCACGCGCGATCTGCCTAAAAAAACGCTTTTGAAAAAAGTACCTACAATCTGATCACCCTATAGAACAGCGTTGGACGAAGTGTGTGAGCCTAAAAGAACGTAGTTCAGGTTAGGTAGTGTTAGCTGATCTGTAAAAAGATCTCACTTAGACCCCAAGGGTCCATTGTGTTGCCAGCCTAAAAGGAGACTATGCTAAAAAATAAAAAGGTTTATATATATATATAATTGGCGCGTACCCCCTTTTTGGGTGTTTGGCCGAGCTCCTCCTCCTATTTGTGGTGTGCGTCTTGATGTTGTTCCACAAATGGAGGGACCTACAGTTTTAAGCCGACTCCGAACGGCACATATTTTTATGAGGAGATTTTTCATGGCAGAAATGCACTCGGAGGTTTGCCATTGCCTGCCCAGGGGCGACCGCTATTAGAAAAATGTTTTTCTTAATTTGGTGTTTTCACCGAGATTCGAACCGACGCTCTCTCTGTGAATTCCGAATGGTAGTCACGCACCAACCCATTCGGCTACGGCGGCCGCTAAAAAGGTTTACCCCACACAATTAAGTTACTGCATTAAAAACGTCTGAACTGAACGGTCGTTTTACTTTTGATATTTAGCGTAAGGTATTGCGTGTAAGTTTCATAGGTAACTTTATTCATTATTATTATTATTATTATTACGAGGGGTGCCTTTTATATTTCGGGATTAGAGAACAAAAACAAATTTTAATCATCGAAAATCACTTTACTGTTTTTCAAAATATTCTCCATGAAGATCTATACACTTTTGCATGCGTTTGAACCAATTGTCGAAGCACTTTTGCCCCTTTTGCCTTGAGGTACCTCCAAAACATGCGTTCTGAATGCCGCAACCGCTTCTTCAGGTGTCGAAAAACGTTGACCTCTCAGTTTGTTTTTTACGTACGGGAATAAAAAGAAGTCATTCGGTGCCAAGTCAGGACTATACGGCGGATGACCCCTTAATTCGATGTTTTGGGTGCTCAAAAATGCAGTTGTTTGAGCCGATGTGTGAGAGCTCTCATTGTCCTGGTGAAGAGTGATCCGTCTTTGGCGATTGGTTTTCCTAATTTCTTGGAAGACAACTGGCAAACAAATGGTTATGTACTACTCAGAATTTACGGTTCTGCGTTGTTCTAGTGGTACGGTTGCGACATGTCCAGTTTTTCCGAAAAAACAGGCGACCATTTGCTTGGAAGTGCTTCGTGTGCGAACAACTTTTGTTGAATTTGGCTCATCTTGAAACACCAATACAGTCGACTGCTGTTTACTTTCGGGCTCATACGCGTAATTCCATGATTCATCACCTGTCACGATGTCATAGACGTGTTTCGAAGCCCCGCGATCGTATTTTTTGAGCATTTCCTTCGACCAATCGACACGAGCCTTTTTTTGAGCGATTGACAAATTGATCAAACACGAACAAATTTTTTTGACAGTCAAATGTTTATGCAATATTGAATGTATGCTGGTCCCACTAATGCCTAAGATTGTCTCAATCGCACGATAGGTCACATGACGATCTTGCAATATCAGTTCGCGCACAGCATCAATGGTTTTCGGAACAACAACTGATTTTGGACGACCTTCACAAAATTCGTCTTGGAGTGACCTACGACCACGATTGAATTCCCCATACCATCGATAAACACTGATCCTTGATGGAGCTTCATCGCCAAAAAATGAATTAAGTTCATCCATGCAATGTTGCTGAGTTAATCCACGTCGAAAGTTGTAAAAAATAATCGCTCGAAAATGTTCACGATTTAATTCCATTTTTATACCGAGATGAATCTTTTAAGTTACTGTAAACAACACAAATAGCGCTGGTATTTCAAAACGTTCTGAGTACGTAAAAGTCAAAAAATGTCAAACTTTGCGATACAGCTGTCAGTTGCCAGATTGCAACACCAGGGTTGCCAAATCCTGAAATATAAAAGGCACCCCTCGTATTATTAGTGATTGGCTGTTTGTGCACTGTGACCTGAATAGATCTATTATGCAGCCATGTAGCCTACTCAAACAGTTTTAAATCCTAAAACTGCTGTAGGCTTATTTTCTACCAGCAGGTTTGGATCCCCATTTCCCAGGTAATTTACTCTGCGTCGTGCCACTGCTGGGCAGTCGCATAGAATATGTTCTGATGTTTCTTGTGCCTCTTTGCAGAGTCTAGAGGAATCGTTTTCTATCGCACCTATCTTTTTCGTGTGATAATTAACTTAGTAGTTCCTGTTAGTGGTTCATTGGAAAGTTTTATGTCCTTTCTGCTTAGGTTAAGGATTGCTTCAGCGTTTATCCGCTCGATTGCCGCGTTCCCGATTGGGCTCTCCCGTAATCGATTAGGCCTCGTTGTTCCTTCTCATGCAGAAATGCACTTTTAAAGTTATTATTTACCCCACAGAAAGGTTCAGGGCCTATGAAGGCAATGTTTGCCCCCTTTTTCGCTTAAGTGTCCGGCAATTTCATTCCCTTTATGCCCCTCGTGTCACGGAACCCATATCAAGGTAACAAAGTTTCTTGATGCTAGGGTCTTGAGGATTTTAAATCATTCCTAGACCAACCTTGATTGGAAAGAGACTCTATCCAGCGATTTTAGAGCTGCTTGATTTTAGAGCTCTGGTACACAGCTCTAAGGCGTGGACCTCCGCCTCGAAAATGGAGGTGGTTTTTCTCATTGCAATTCCTTTTTTGAGATGTAGTTCAACAATTCCAGCCCCGGCACTACCGTCTTCCATTTTGGACCCATCATTAAACCACACCTGTGCACCCTGTTTTAAGGATATTTCATTGTTTCTTTATGCTGAGCGGTCACTAATGGCCACTTTGAATTTCTTGGATTATTCTAGTTGCCTTTCCACCTTCTCGTGGACTGTCAGGCACGGAAAGTTCAGGATTGAGCCCAGAATTCTTACATGTCCTGTAAGATTGCCTTCTTTGAGATGGAATAGATTTGGGAGCCTTAGAGCTGCACTGGCTGCCGACCCTTTGGCTACAAGATAGAGTGGAATGAGTTCAGTGACCATTACTAAAGCCCCTGTGGGGCAGGTTTGCATTGCTCCCGTCACGCTCAGACAGGCTATTCTGTATACTTTGTTAAGTGTTATCTGAGTCAGAGAGGCACAGGTGATCATTGGCACTATTATTGTCTTATAACACTAGGCCTTTGGCATATGTATATTGCTCTCAAGGCTTTATTTCTGATGTACGATAAGTGATTTTTCCAGGTCTAGGTTCTATAAAGGATCACTCCCAGATATTTCATGTCCCCAAATAGAATTAAGTCGGCGTCCCGTAGTTTAAGGGTCCCTAGACTTAATTTCCATCTTCGGGATTTGTTCGGATTTAACGAGAATCATTTCTCCCTATACCAGTTTTGCGTGATGCCGAGAGCTAGTTGCATGCGATCAGTTATAGTAAAGTCAAATTTGCCTCTAACCATGATGACTACATCGTCAGCAAAGCCCTGAACTTCGTATCCGAGATCATCAAGAGTCTGTAGAAGCTCTTCAATGATCAACTTTATTCATTAAGAATAATTATTGAGTTTTGATATTCTTCACTTATTATTACCGCCGTAGCTGCGGTAAATGCTTATACGCAGATTGCCTCTCGAAGTACTTACATAAATTTAGATGTGAATGTAAGTAGTTCAGAATAACGGAAAGTAATATTTTTTGCTTAACTTTACCTTAAAGTTTTTCATACACTAAACAGGTAAAAACTCACCCTAATTGCGTTTTTTACTTGTCTTAATTTTACATGAAATAATGTAATTAAATAGTTTTACAGTTATGAAAAACAAGTTCCATAACTGCATAACAAAATAATACATCAAAAGCCACTTCCACCATTAATGCAGTTGTCCATTTCATTTTTACTGCTACACTAATTTACGAAAATCGTCACCTTACCAACGAAATTCATAGAGTTTGTTTTTTTAGGGCTTTACCGTAATACAATTTTGGTAAAAGAAGTAGAAGAAGAGGACAAATGCCAGGTGTGTATATAAGTGCTGATGTATGTGGTGTGACAATAGGCCAATCTCATGAACCCGTATTGTACAATATTTGGTTCAAGTACATATGTCTGTATGTATGTAAATACATACACACTTCCATAGTATTTATACATACATATATGCATGTATGTATGCCTGCAATCCCATGGGGTTCTTGATTGTGTAACTCAGTACTGGTATTGTTCTGGGGCAATATATAATAATGATGACCTTAGCTGGAACTGGATAAATATGCAAAATATTACACACACATATGGATGTATGTATGTGTGTATATGCAGTTGTTGGTGGGCTTCGAAGCAGAACGCTGTACAGGTACTTAATAGAACTGTTCTGGTGCTAATGGGAATTGTTATGTATACGCACGCCTGTAATCGCATTACTTACATTTGTATGTAAATTTGTATTTGTAAATTAAAACTTAAAAATCCCCAGTTGGTGAGAAATATGATCTCGTACAGGCGGAAAGCTTTGCCTTTATTTTGACTTTCTTGTGCCAGCATTTGAAAACATACTTTACCATTTTTAGGTTTGCGCTGACTGCGAGAAAGCTGACTTTGTTGCCAAGGAAATTACAAAAGTGCCCATTTATAAGGGCCCTTTTGCACCCTTATATTGGGTTGGAGCGAAAGTTCTATCGTATTTTAAAGAAAATATTTGAATACATTGATAAAAATATGTGTTTAATATTAATCAATTATACAGGGTCCGGCACTCGAAGTGTAACCAATTAAAAAGGCCATACATTTATTTTATAAAATTACCTTTATTCAATTCAAAGTAAAAAATGTGTGAAAATAAAGCAAAATTAAGCATGAATTTACTTTTGCTCCATATGACCACATCTTGACTTGACTATGGGCTTGAGAGAGTCCAGAAACGAAACGCAAGATGCTCGGATGTGACTCGCAGGTATTTTGTTCCACTCGCGGACAATGGCTTTTTTCAGCGCCTCGACGCCGGTGAATCTTTTAGTTCGTACCTTGCACACCAAAATGGCCCAAAGAGAATAATTCATCGGATTCGCATCTGGTGAATTTTAGAGCCATTGTGTGGTCGTTATGAAGTTCGGAATGTTGTTTTTTAGCCATTCTTGGGTTCACTCGAGCTTTGTGAGATGGTGCCGAGTCCTGTTGAAACGTCCATGGTCTATCACCGAAATGTTTGTCTGCCCACGTCTTCAAAGCAACCTCCAGAATACTTTCCCGATAATATTTCCAATTTACCTTGACGCCGGGCTCGATGAAAACGATTGGAGAGCGCCCCACTGCGGGTACAGCGGCCCAAACCCTCATCTGTGGCGGTTGCTGTCTCCTGGTGGGTAATCGATGACTCAAATTCTACTATGAGCGGTCGGTCAATATACAATATCGTTTTGGGAGTTAACGAATTGCTCGTCAGAAAATACAATGTTCGGAAATTGACCGCTTTCGGCCAAGCGAGCAATTCCTTCGCTCTCTCAAGTCTGACTTGTTGGTGCTTTGGTGTGAGATCATGCGCATTTGGATGTCATAAGGCTTGACTTTGAGATCATTTTTCAGTATGCGGCGGATGCTACGGTCAGCTATTTTCAGTTCTTTCGCCATTTGATTGGCACTTCGTCGAGGATTTCGCTCAAGTCGCTTCTTCACTTTTGGACCATTTCACGTGACGTCGAAGTCTTTTGATAGGTGGTCATCATGACATTTCGCAATGCCTAAAGTATCATTGTAACATTACTCGTTACAATTTATTCTTTAAAACGTTCTGCCATATTTCAGGTAACCTTTGAATTCTTGTTTGGTAGAAGTTCTCGTCCTTGGAGTTAAAATAGTAAGCAACTGCCTTAGAAACACTTTCAAAAGACTTGAAGTTTTTCCCCATTAGATAATTTTGCAGATTTAAAGAGGTAATAATCAGATGGTGCAATGTCATCAGGGTGACTAAGGATTTCCCATCCTAATGTATTCAGTTAGCGTAAGTGCTTTAATATCCGCTTGGCTATTAAGGAAAATGTTTGACCCAGAATTAACCGGACTTAATTTCAGAGCCAATTCAGCTACTTTTGTTGCAGCATAGATTTCAGCTTGAAATATACTATAGTAATTAGGGAGTTGGAAAGACTTTTGGAGATCGAATTGTTGACAAAAGGCAGGCGCTCTTACTACTTCCGACATTTTGGACCCATCTGCGAAGAATTGTATGAATAGTATTTGAATTGTAGACCTTTCTGCCATCCATTTTGCTCTATAATGACGCTAGCCTTTTTGTCAAATTTAACTCGTAGAATCACTTAGTCTGCCCTTCCATTTGAATCCAGAATGTTGCTGTGACCGAAGAGCCTCGGAGAGGATTGTCCTGACATCTTCAGTCTTAGAGTGGGTGTTTGACCGAGCTCCTCCTCCTATTTGTGGTGTGCGTCTTAATATTATTCCACAAGCGGAGGGACCTACAGTTTCAAGCCGTCTCCGAACGGCAGATATTTTTTGTGAGGAGCTTTTTCATGGCAGAAATACACTCGGAGATTTGCCATTCCCTGCCGAGTGGCGACAGCTATTAGAAACACCTTTTTCTTCATTTTGGTGTTTCACTTAGACTCGAACCTACGTTCTCTCGGAACTCCGAATAGTAGTCACACAATAACCCATTCGGCTACGGCAGCCGCCTTTATCGTATGCCTAACACTATTTTATTGTATCTGCTAGCAGGTGCAACTATGCGAGGAGAGCAAAATTACCCTTTGCGGTCGTATGTCTCTTCTCAGCCACCACAGCAAGGAACCAAACTAATTTTATACTGCATTTATTTATAGACTGAATAATCTTGTTTAACCTTTATAATCTTACCTGCTATGTATCGCTGCTTTTCCAAAGGAAATTAATTCCGACCAGTACGACACCAATGCCAAAATTTAATACGACCACATATAGGCTTAAAGGCGATCAATGGTAACGCCAAATTCAAAAATGCCATATCTTTATTATTGCATATTTGTAGGTCTGTTTGTGTGTATGTACGTATTTATGTATGTTCGCATTCTCATGCGCTCAAATAACTTGTGATTTCGTCGCCAACTCATTACTCAAAACGGGCAACCCCAAATACCCTTAAAACGGTGCAGCTAAATGCCGGCTAGTTAGCTACCGGTGCATTTTCCTTTTGTTGTTTTTACTGTCAGATAAACAAACAAATTCGTACATAACTTCACTTTAACAACACATGCGGCAGCCACTGCCCGAGCGATAGCATTCAAAATACAGGTGTATGAGTGTAACATCAATAATAAATAAAAGAGAACACTCGCATAGCCCTGGCAACGTGTGAGTAACTCCACAATCCTCTACTCACCTCTACTCACACGATTCCGTTACGCTTCAACCGCTGGAGCGCCATACTGCACGCCGCATTTAAAGTGTCGTCAACACGCACGTACGCGTTGGGCAATATTTTTACTGAGCTTTACCGCTCTGCTCATTGCAATAGCATTAAGCTTGCTTAGTGCCAGTGATGGCACGAGTTTCTCAGCAATAGGAGTTGGAGTAGCTTAAATCAACTGTAGTTTGTACTATACACTCGTTGTTGCATAGGCAACGTTTTGAGCCCAGTTTGTAATGTGCAACAAATCCAATTTGATATTTAGTTGTCATAGAGTTGTCGAAGAGTTCAGTCGATTAAGAATTTTCCGAATTGGAAGTTTCAGTGATTACTAAGATTAAAATAACAAATAATTTAAGCTGAACATAATTGGAGTGTAATTAAATGAAGTTGCACATTTTGTTGATCTAAAAAAGTTACTGAAGCGTGAAAGTAGTGTAGATATGTATAATAATATCATAGCGCACACGTGATGAAGAAAAAAATACTATAACAGCTACAAATTAAATGAAAATTTAATACAAATAAAATAATTAAGAACAAAATATATGCACGTATGTATGAAGTTTTAACAAAAAGGAAAACTCGAATAAAATCGCCATTTACAAGCGCGTGCAATTCAAAATGATCAACCAAACAACTTCGCATAGTGTAAACATAAATCCGGCCGAGAAGCCCTAAAACTAATAATAATTACACATGGCCTGCGCATAAATCCGTATGTCACGCTTCGTGTCACATCACATTTTCGGGGTTCTTGACTTCTTCGAACCACAAAAGCACAAATTGTGTCACGAAAATTAAGAATGAAAAAAACAACTCACCAAATGTATGAGTACAAATTAAAAGTGTTGCTGAAAGAAAACATATGAAAACAGCCCACCTGGTAGTGAGGAAAAAATAATCAGAATATAAAAGAAATCGCATAAACAGTGTGGAAGCACATGCCAACCTACATTTACTTAAAAAAATACTGCTATTTAATATAATAACACCTTTATTGCGGAAGCAAGGAAGGAAGGAAGGCAGAAAGTGTAAATGAGCTGTAAGGATTTCCGTAAAGGAGACCCTACAAGGGTAAGTTTGATACGCACGTATTAAGTGCGTTTGCAACTCATTTTGGCTTCCCTTTAGCTTCCCTTTGGCTTTGACAGGATCTGCTTTTATTTGTTAAACTGTTTTTGTTTGTATTTTCACAAATATCAATAGACTAGTAATGCCAGTAGTAATATACATATATTTAGTTCTATAACTTAATTTTAAGGATTTTCTGAGTGAATTTGAAGCTTTATTATAAAAATTCAGTACAATATATAATATTTTATTCAAAGTATTGTCCGTCGTTAGCCACTACTTTTCCCATCTTTCTGGTAATTTGTGGATACGGTCCCAAAAGAATTGCGCCGGCTTGGCTGCCAAGAAGGAATCGAACCAATTTTTGATACCCTCAACTGAAGTGAATCGTATTCCAGTGAGCGCGTTCTGTATCGACCGGAACGAATGGTAGTCGGACGGGGCAATGTCTGCGCTATAAGGCGGGTGAGGTAAAATTTCCCATCCACTGTTTTCCAAATATGTTTTGGCCGGTTGAGCAACATGCGGCCGAGCGTTATCATGTTGTAAAATTATGGCCTCGTGCCTGGTCGCATATTCCGGCCGTTTTTCGGCGATTGCTCTCTTCAAACAAATTAATTGTGTTCGGTAGAGGTCCCCTGTGATCGTCTGGGCCGATTTCAAGATCTCATAATAGATCACACCTTTCTGATCCCACCAAATACAGAGCATTACCTTGGCGCAATGAATATTCTTCTTCGGCGTCGGTTTCGCTCGTTAGCCGGGCTTCACGTATGATATTTTGCGCTTAGGGTTGTCATAATGGATCCATTTTCCATCCCCAGTCACAATCCGATGCAAAAACGACTTCAATTTGTGGCGTTCAAGCAGCAATTCGGCCATGCATTTTCGCCTTTCAACGTCTCTCGGCTTCAGTTCATGGGCAACCCAATTTCCAAGCTTCTGAATGAATCCGGCTGCTTTTAAACGTTTTGAAATGGCTGCTTGAGTGACTCCCAATGATTTTGCTAGTTCTTCTTGAGTTTGACAGCAATCTTCATCGAGTAATGCCTCTAATTCTTCATCTTCAAACTTTTTTGGCTCTCCTGGACGTTCCTTGTCTTCCAAGTCAAAATCTCCACTCTTAAAACGTCGAAACCAGTACTCAGACGTTTGTTGCGATGGAGCATATTCACCATAAACTTCACACAGCAATCGATGACTTTCAGCTGCTTTTTTCTTCCAATTGAAACAGAAAAGTAATGCTTCCCGCAAATTGCGTTTTGTTGGCACAAAAGTTGACATGTTGATGGCTACAAAAAAAATATTGTTTACACTTTAACGATGACGTTAGTTAATGCATGACCTGTTGCGATTTTATATTGGTAACGCCATCTCTCAGAAAATCCTTAAAATTTAGTTATAGAACCAATATTTTTTCAGAAATTCAAAAAAAAAATGTTTAAAATTCACAATTTGTCGTCTGCCATTTTCCTTATATAACATCGGTTAATAAGTCAAGGGCCTGGATAAGAAAATAAAATTCTTATTCAAAAATTCTTCTTTATTAGTCCTCTTTGGCAACGATACAATCATTCCAACGAGTTTGTAGCTTTTCTATGCCTGTTTCGTAGAACGATTTATCTTCGGCCACAGAATACGCTTCAGTTTTAGCGATGACTTCCTCATTTGGCTGAAATTTCATTCCCCACTGTATTTTTTTTTTTTTTTTTGAGGTCTGAAAACAACCAGTAGTTGCGGGGGTCAGATCTGGACTATACGGTGGGTGGGGAAGCAATTCGAAACGTAATTCGTTCAATTTGACCATCGTTTTCATCGATTTGTGACACGGTGCATTGTCTTGGTGAAAGTGTATTTTTTCTACTTCATATGGGCCGTTTTTCTGCGATTTTCTCCTTCAATCGTTCCAATAATTCACAGTAATAATCAAAATTAATTGTTTCGCCTTTTTCCAAATAATTAAAGAAAATTATACCACGTGAATCCCAAAATACCGACGCCATAACCTTTCCAGCTGACTGTTGCGTCTTTGGGCGGCTTTCATCGGGTCCAGTCAACTCAGATGACTGCCGACTCTGGTGTGCAGTGGTGGATCCATGTTTCATTCATTGTCACATATCGACGCAAAAACTCAGACTTATCCCGCTTAAAAATATCCAAACAGCGATTTGAATCATCAATTTGTTGTTGTTTTTGTTCCGGCGTGAGCAAACGCGGCACCCATTTCGACAACTGCTTTTTCATACCCAAATGTTCGTGCAAAACAGTAAACGCACTGCCTTTTGATATCTTCAGGATGTCAGCTATCTCTTGCAACTTCACTTTGCGATTGCCCATGATGATTTTGAGGATTGTTTCAATATTTTCTGGAGTAACTGCCTCATTTCGACCAGGACGTTCGGCATCATCGGTGTCTGACGGCCATCGTTTGATGATTGTTTCCGATGGAGCAGAGTCCGGTTAACGTTTATCGAGCCATTCTTTTGCTTCAGCGGTATTTTTTTTTTTCATAAAAAAAAAGATAAATCAACACACGAAATTGCTTTGAATTCATTGTTTTTAAAAATAGCAAAAGTGAGTGTCGCTACTGTAGCACTGGAACTTGGTAAATAATAAGCCGAATGTCTTGAAATTTTGACAGTATACCTTTAGAGGTTAGCACTATTAAATAACAAAATCTATGTGCTATTAGTGGCGTCATCTAGAGGTCAGGCCCGGGACTTAGTGACCAATGGTAAATACAAATAAAATAACCAATTAGTTAAACTCCTCTATCAAATAATTTCTATAGCGTTTTCTAATTACAAATACCAAACTTTTTTTAAATTTTCATCGTTTTTTCCATTTGCTGCGCTTATAATTTCTTTTTCTGTTAATTCTGATTTTTTTAAATAAATATTTCTAAACTCAGCACTACAGGACATCGAATTTATTGGCATTTAACATAAGCAGGCCACATCGTATTTTGAAAATCATTGAGATATCTTCAATCCGCATTCCTTTTTTTATGTAGGTTGAACTCTTTGATTGGTCTAAGTGTTTGTGTATGCGTGATGCCCTTGCAAGTGTCTTTTCGCTATATTCTCTGGTGTGTTTGACCTTTACTTCTGCCAGCAACTGTATGCAAAGGCTGTGCCGCTGCGTACAATTGATGCATTCATCGAAAGTTAATCCAAATTCTGAGCCCATTTCATTTAGATGTTTATACTAGGAAATGTTTTTTTTTCTTTACATTCATATAAAGTTTTAAAAATATATATCATTGGGTGTTCAATGCATAAAAATGGCTTTCTTCAGCTGCGATTTCCAGCAAAATTGCATAGTTTGGCGTGAAGTCTGGTATCCTTAGGATCCGTTTTATGAATTATCTTTGCAGTTTGTCGACCTCATCCCCGATAAAGTACAGCCCCACATTTGGGCAGCATAAGATTGTGAGGATCAGACAGCTTGAAAAAGTTTCCATTTATTTGAACGATATTGACGATTTAGCTATAATAGGCTAAACTTTACAGGATCATTTCTGTAGTCAGTCTTCATTTACTTTCATGTAAAATGAAAAAATCGAATAAATATACTATAATTATGTATATACAATATATAATAAAAAATATACAAAATTCTCCTGCTACGGCAGTATGCTCGTCGGATTGAGAGGTGCAGAATTTGTGTTTATATAGAAATAGTTCTACAACTGAAACCTCTTTGGAAGCCCTATGTTCCATTCGGGACAAAAGGAATTGAGGGTAAATGTAAAAACAATTTGCAGCTTTTAGTTCAAGGTACTGAACTTTGTGGCAGCATTCGAAAAAAAGGTGCTAGAAAACCGTGTCGACCAGCACCTCCATGTCTAGCAAAAGAGGAGGCTATTTTTAACGAATTGTTATTTAAAAACTTAAGTAAGTTCATATGTAATATATATATAGGGTGGGCCATGTAAAATTTGCTTTTTGAATCGGCTATAAAAAAAAATAATCAATATTTTTTCAAACTTGTTTTGATTGATTTGATTTGAAGATTGAACATTGTCATTTATGAATGAAAAATAATATCGTTCAAATGACTGCCACGACTGGCTTTACAGTAGGCCATTCGATCAACCCAATTTTTAAGCACATTTACGATTGTTTGGGCTCCAATTTCATGATTGGCAACTTTAATTTCGTGTTTTAAAGCATCAATCGTCTCTGGATGGTTCGCATAGCATTTTTCCTTGACGGCTCCCCACAAAAAATAGTCCAACGGGCTTAAAACACAGCTCCGAGGCGGCCAATTGATATCGGAATTCAAAAACGGTAGCCAAAAGTTCGAGTGTAACCAAATGTCGTCCACGTAACGCTCGCCATGTACTGTAACCGCGGAGAAGAAGAAGACTCACCACTTTGGAAATAGGTTTTCAATATTTCCCAATTTTCTTCAAGCGTATAGCGTCCCATTTCGTAAATGTCAAACCTTGAAGTAAATTATGAACACATTTGACATGTCATTTGTGTTACCATTCTCAAAAAAATAGGTGGTTCAAAAAGCAAACGCTATATGGCCCACCCTGTAAGAACAATTGGCGCTTACATCCCTTATTTAGTGTTTGGCTGAGCTCCTCCTCCTATTTGTGGTGTGCGTCTTGATGGTTTTTCCACAAATGTAGAGGCCTACAGTTTTATGCCGCCTCCGAGTGGCAGATATTTTTTATGAGGAGCTTTTTTATGGCAAAAATGCATTCGCCGGCCCGCCATTACCTGCCAAGGAGAGACTACTATCATTTGGCTTTTCATTCCCGCGGTTTCGAACCCGTATATTTCCGAATGGTAGTTAGGCACCAACGCAAGCGCCATGCAGAACAGGAGAATAATCTTCTCTTTGTCTTTCAATTGTCTTTCTTTCTTATTACTAGAGTGTTGAGAAATATTTTTAATTTTCAAAAGATCGCCTTCTGTCCTTCACCTTCCCATATTTGCCTGATATGAGTGCATGTGAAGTTTAACTTTTCGAATAAATGCATTCACTTTAGGCTTCCGAGTGCGCACAACCTCGATAGACTTTTATTCAGCCACTACTCTTATTTTTGGTGGGCGTCTGGAGTTTTTCCAATAAAAAGGCTTTTATGAAATTTACTATTTTATGATTTTAAGCTACTGAAGAAATGCAATCAATCGATGAATTCTAAATTCAAATATCAACGGAAGCAAACATAAATAAAGTATGAAATAAAAACTGATGCGAGGGCGTTGACACTGTCGGAAAAACTTAGGTTCAATTAAACGTTTGAAACAGAAGCAAATAAACATAAATAACGCAAACTATTGAAAATAGGAAATTCATAGAAAACACATAAGCGGTAAACAAATTAGCGAATGGATACATACGAGTATGTAAGTATGTGTGTAGGCATACGTAGCCACACATCAAATGTGATAAGTTATTACAAGAAGTCAAAATTCATAAAACTAGTTTGAGTAAATAAGCCGCTTAGTAATAAACTTGATTGGTAAATAATCAAAAATCCTGAACTTTGTGCTCACCAGCAGTTAATTATTTTCTGCGTCATGCTCGCACGCTTGACTTGGTATGTGTCGATGTCACTTCCGGTCCTACCACGCGCTATTTTACTTGTATGTTTCACCCTAAATTAGCACTTATAAAATACCCGCACACAGGTGCGTAGATATGTATGTGTATATGTGCATTAGGGTGCGTCACTCTTCATATTAAAAAAATCGGTACTGTTTTTCCACTGAAATTATGACATTTTTTATATTTTAAGACTTATGTGAGCTGGACTGACTCGAAATTGTCCCCAAAAATTGAGTTTTCATTTATAAACAAAACTAGCTTTTTGCAAAAATCATTTCAAGTGATGGAAGAAGAGTGTTGAAAAGTGTGGCACGTGAATGGCTAAAAAATTGGACGTGAAAAAATATATATCCAATGAAACTTTAAAAGTCTGAATCGGTTAAGATTTGGCTGAGTTAATTAAGATTTTTTTTTGGAAATTGGGTTAAGATCTTCCAAAAAAATGTCAAAATTAGCACAAAAATCCTATTAGGTGTGCAACTAAGTTCCCGCTGTTTGTCAATAGATGCCGCCAGCAGTGTGTGCTAGTCGGTTCTAACATAACCTAAACATCTTAAACCAAGCTTAGACATATGGTAAACAAACTACTTCGACACATTAGTGATTTTGTTTTGGTATCTACACTTTTGGTTTTGTGAAAATGTTTGATTTTGTGCCGAATACTCGTCATTCGCGGGAAGTGCTTATTTTCCTCTTTCATTCGAAAAAAAACTGCGGCTGAAGCGCATCGAGAGCTACAAAAAGTTTATGGGGATGCTGCCCTATGGGAAACGTGCCGAGATTGTTTCCGTTGCTTCAAAGACGGTGATTTTAATGTTGACGACCGTCCGCGTGAAGGAAGGCCAGTATTTGGAGTTACCCGCCAATCCATTTCCAAGCGATTGAATGCTTTGAGAATGATTCAGAAACACGGGACTTGGGTTCCTTATGAGTTAAAACCAAGGGCTGTTGAACGTCGTTTTTTCGCCTGTGAACAACTGCTCCAGCGGCAAAAAAAGGAAATATGAATTCATTACAGCAATCCAAAGAAAAGAAAGTCATGGGGACTGCTCAGTCATGCTTCACGTCGTCGCCTCGGCCGAATATTCACGCTGCGAAGGTTATGCTATGTATTTAGTGGGGCCAAGTTGGTGTTATTTATTATGAACTGTTAAAACCAAGCGAAATTATCACTGGGGATCGGTATCGACTTCAATTGATGCGATTGAGCCGAGCACTGCGCGAGAAGCGGCCGCAATACGCGGAGAGGCATGAAACAGTGACTCTACAGCATGACAACGCTCGGTCTCACGTTGCCAAACCCGTTAAAATCTACCTGGAATCACTGAAATGGAAAATCCTACCCCACCCGCCATATTATCCAGATATTGCTCCGTCCGATTATCACCTGTTCCGACCGATGGCACATGGTCTGGATGAGTTTTGATTGCATTGATAGAATTGTAAAAAATATGTATGCGAAGCTTTTATAAGCCGGTGGGGTGTAAGTGAAATAATCACCACAAATTTAATTTCTTGTACCCAAAAAACCACATGCATACAAAAATTTTTTCCAAAAAAATATAGTAAAATAAAAAAAAACTGATTGTGGATTAATAATTGAAATTAAAAATAAGCTGGCTTAAAATCCATTTTAGAGGTATTGGATTTTAAATTAAAATAGGTGAAAATTCAAATTGGCTAAAAAAAGAGGTTGTCTGTAAAGTCGGTTTAGTGACGATAGTTTAACGTGACAACGTCATAAGAAAATATTGATGGAATGGTTGCAATTTTCAAAACAAAATTTTAATTTTATTTGTTTGATAGATATTTTGTATGGATATAGAGGAGGAGGGAAATGGAATCGGAATGGAATAGGTCAAGTTAAATTTACACAAACGTGAAAAATGACTAAACATTTAGGGGGCGTCCATAAATTACGTGAGGTGTTTTTTTGAATTTTCTGACCCTCCCTCCCCCCTGGTGAGATGTCGTGAGATTTTATTCAACCCCCTCCCCCATCCCCAAATCTCACGTGAGATTTTTCAAAATGTGGGTTTCTTATGTAAACGCGTTGGATTGTTATTGTAAAAAGAAAAAAAAATTGCTTCGTGCTTTTATTTACGACTACTTAAGACTAGTAATCAATATTGCTGAGAGTTATAAGTGTAATAAAAATTTAACAATAGAAGACTTAAATCGTAATTACTGCGATTAAAAAAAGAATATCTACTCTAATTCAGTCCATGGAGAATCATGCGCGGTTTCAAGAGAGACTATTGGGACCAACATGTCCATATGATTTTCAGTAAAATCATGTGCTCCTTCAACTTCGTTCTAATCTAGCCACTCTAAGCCGTTGACGCTTGCGCACAGTAACTCATTAGCTCGTCTTGTGACAATTCGTGAGGTCCGCACTTTGCGGTACATACGCGCTTGCTTAGCTGGTGCAATGTGAGCTGCTCTCCTGTGCTCTGCAGCTCTTGTGATAGATGCGAAGTAAATACCGCATGTACTGCAGCATATTTTCTCTAAATCATCACCTATACTTGGGCAATAGAGATCAATAGGCGTGCTGATGAAGGCATTCAGCGGTTGAATCGGTACGCGTATTAGAAATGGAGCAAATGATTTTCCGTCATGTTCTTTAAAGTCCGGAATTGTCAAACATCAACCTGAGTGATAGGGCGTTCGGCTCATAGTGGCGCGAAAACAACCGACGGGCTACACTGTACCGCAAATTCAGATTAAATTGAGCTATTTGGTATAAAACAAATATGGTGGTTTGACAGTAGTAATGTATAACGTCGAAGTATGAATGAAATTATTTTCTTTCGAACGAATTAGTGAATGATCTTAATCATACTACGATTACGCTTGAGATTAAACCTTAAGCATGTACAATTTTTTTGTTTCAATCAGAAAAAAAATTGCGTGATATTTGCCGAGACCCCCCTCTCTCCAACGTAAGATTAGATGAGATTTGACTCGACCCCCTCCCCCCTTAAACATCTCACGTAATTTATGGACGCCCCCTTATCAAATTCATGAAAGATATGTTCAATTTCGATTGTGCATCAGACATTAATAAGTCACCAACACTAAGAGGCAACATCATCGATTGCCTTTTTCAAGACACTTTACTCTCGAAACACTCCCTTTCATTTCCTACTTTTCCTATCATCGTCCTATTCTCAACAGAGAAATGGTTCATTACCATGCACACAGGAAGAAGGCATACGCAAATACAAATATGTGAATTTATATACATATGCGCATATACATACATATACATACATACATATATATGCTCACTCAAGTAGGACAGAGCCAGATGTCAAACGTTGCCGAACGCGGGGGCCGATTTTGCTCTTTGTCGTTCGTTCCCCGCTATCGCTTGCAGTTCAAGCAATGTACATTAGCTTACATTTGCTTGCGTACATAATAGATTCGTACATTGATATGATTTGTTACATATAGATTTGTTCTTTTTGAAAATTGCGCGAAATTTTATATGTATATCTATGCATGTATATATGTTTTCGCATAGGACATTTGTATATTAGACTATGAAAATTGAAACAAAGTATATGTATGTATGCATGTTTATATATGTACATATAATATATTGGTATACAACATATCTTATAAGGTATGTGGTAAATATTACCATACATTTCTTCCTTCATATATAATAAAAAAATTAATAATAATTACATTAAAACAACAGGTATTATTAACAAACTTGGTTTTATTTTAAATTCTTCAAGTAAATCAAATTAATAATAATCAATAAGAAGGCATATGCAAATACAAATACGTGAATTTATATATGTACATATGCGTATATACATACATATATACGCTCACTTAATTGTTTGCTTTGTCGTTCGTTCCGCGCTTTCGCTTGCAGTTCATTCAAGGTAACGTCAATGAGCAAGGTAACTACAAATGAGCAAGGTAACGGCAATGAGCAAGGTAACGACAAATGAGCAAGGTAACACTAATGAGCACGGTAACGACACATTTTTTCGTGCGTGCAGCCTGTTAAATCGAATTATAAGACGTTATCACGTCAAAATCTTTATTATTTTTGTGTAGAACCATTCATGACATTTATTTTAAATCCCTTGCAAATGCTCGCCGCAACTGTGCCATAATTCGGCCAACCGTAAACATCAATTTTGAATGATTCACTGGTGGACTTCAGTCGGTACCTCGTGAATAACTTTAGTAATGTTGGCTTCCAACGATTCAATCGAAGCTGGTTTATCCACAAAGCATTTACACTTTACATATCCCCACACATAAAAGTCCAAAGGTGCGATATCACACGAAGTTAGTGACCAATGTACTCGTCCAATACGAAAGATAAATAGCGCAATAAATCCATTGTTTCGTGGGCTGTATGGCAAGTAGCGCCATCTTATTGGAACCAAATGTTGTGGAGATCACTGGCTTCAATTTCCAGCATTCCCAATATCCAGCATCAAAAATTCGTTTTTCATGGTTCCCTAGTGTTCGTCATTCACTGTTACATTGGCGCCAGCCTCGTCTTTGATGAGATATGCGCCAATGATTCCTCCAGTCCATAGGCTGCACCAAATGTTTGTTTTTAATTGATGTGATCGCTGTTCTTAAAGGGCTTTGAGTTGACTTCAACCCAAATACGACATTTTTGCTTATTGGCATAGACATGAACCATGAACGAAATTTGGGTCCCAAAATGCGAATCTTTCGCGCGGTTTTCAAGAACCCAACGACTGAAATTATAACACTTTGAAAGATTAGCCGGCTTTAAATCTTGGACTAGCTGTATTTTAATACACTTTCAAACCAAGATCTTTGCATAAAATCGCCCGATAAGGTAGGCCAAGTTGCTGAAATCGGCGCCGAATCGACTATTGCGAATCTTCGGCAAAACTCTCATTTACAACCGCAATATTCTCTTCACCTTGAGCTGTACGTGATCTAGTCGGTCGAGTATCATTAAATAATGTAAAATAATCTCAATTTGCCGCTGGTTTGCCGAATAGTGCATTCGGACGGTTATATACACCATAAGTTGGCCTGAGTGCGCGATGAACCCTTTTCACGGAGCGGCGATTTTCGTAATACAATTATACGATTTGTAAATGGTGTTTAGGAAATTGAATTGAATTGGATATTGAAAAAATATGTACTAGGTTTGACTGTAGTCACGCGAAGGCTGTCAGAAAAGAAACCCTATTGGAAAAAGTACCTCCAATCTAATCACCCTTTATAAACGGGTCAGGTGTTAGTAAAATAATCACCGCAAATTTAATTTCTTGTACCCAAAAATCATTTTTGTTCAGCATTGCGAGTAGAATATTTCAGTCGCTGAAACAAAGCAGAGAAAAAATGTAGCCCGCCCTAATGTATGTATAGGTATATTTGTCTATATGTATATGAAAATCATATATTACCTGGTGGTATGTTAAAAAATGTTAATACATGCAAGAGTATGTACCTTTTTTTCGGACAAACTTGCCGCCTCTTTTGTCATTGCGACGGTAGCATTTCCGTAACCGCCAACAAAGCATCCTCAGCGGCCAACAGTCAAGTTCAACGCCGGCGCTGCCACTCCAATTGTGTTGATGTTTTTGTTATATTTCAAATTGTTGTCCTAGCAGTTGTTTTTTCCCCATCAAAGTTTAAAGCAACACCATCACAGCCACTACCAACAGCAATAACAGCCGCAAAATAAACAAACCAACAAACGAAGGAAAACAGCCGTTGCGCTGCTATGATTTTGACTTATACACCACCAGCATTCCAACAAATTCAATAGAAAGCACAGCTGGAGATAATAGGTTTGTAGTACGAAAATTCATACGTATATATGTATGTGTGTATGCATGCGTATACGTATAAATACAGAGCTTAATTCTTCTGCGCCCGTGCATCGATGGCGGTGTAAGTGTTAGGGGTATCGGCGCACATACACGAACGCACATCTTTAGAGCTTTACTCGTAATTTGTACGTCACACTTGAGATAATTTCTAGCAACAAAACTCTTAGTTTGTTTTTAGCTTAATTATTTGCATCTTCAGGGCGGGCAGTTGATTTATAAACTAAGTAGAAAAAACTTTAATTGTCCAACAAATTCAACACACGAGAAATAGTGATTAGAAAAGAAAAAGTACGAAAAAATTGAAAAAAAAAATACAAACACTATTGGGATCAGCTCACGAAAGCAGAGCATCTTTAGATTTATGGCATAATAGTCCAACCATATCGCACCTGCCGAATAAATAGCAAAGACAACTTGAACTTTTCCCTAACCACCTGCGGCTGGCGACTGACTCGCTGATGGCTGCGCTGCGGTTCATATGTAGACCAACGTACCTTTTTACAACTTAGCGACCTGAGTCTTGCGAAGCATAACAGTGTTTTTTATTTGGTGTCATTAGCACTCTAATTTGTATGCAAAGATTGTATGTATTTGTCAATATATACAGGGTGCTTTCTTTTCGACCTGCGACACACAGGATTACGTTTCTATTTAATAGAGTAATATAAAAAATCTAATTAACTTACAATGCACGCAAACTTCCAGGAGAGCCACGAATAAAATTGGAAATAACAATGTTTTTCTTACAATCATTGTTTTTTTATGATAATATTGTTTGGGGAAAAAGAAAACCATTATTTTTGCGTAAAATTCAAAACTTGATTTAAGGGATTGTCCCATCTGGATAAAATATGCACCGTTTTGTTTTATAATTTGCTCTCTTGCAGAAGTCTTGGTCCTTGTTGTCGTTAAACTCTAGTAATCGATTTTCACAATTTTCTCTTGATGCCAATTTCTTATCACTCAGGAAGTTTTGCAATGAGAGAAAAAGGTGGTAATCGCTTGGTGTCATGTTCGGACTCTATGGTGGATGCATTAAAACTTCCCAACAAAGCTGCCGGTATTTTTGGTGAGTCATCACAGATGTGTGTGGCCTTGCATTGCCCGGATGAAACACAACACCGCTTCGGTTGGTCACTTCTGGTCAATTGTCATATTCAAACGGTGCATTGTTGACAGTTGTTGAGATCTGAATGTAGCCCCTCTCACAGAAATCTTGATTCTTATTAGCGAAAACCCCTAATCGATTGATACTAATTTCTGATCATTCAGGAAGTTTTGCAATGAGCGAAAAAGGTGGTAATCGCTTGCTGTCAGGTCCGGACTCTATAGTGGATGCTCAACCAAGCTCTCAGAGCTCGTTGTCCTCACGCAACACAACACCTCTTCTGATGGCTAATTTTGGCCATTTCTGGTAAATCGCTAGCTTTAAACGGTCCAGTTCAGTAGAGATCTAAATTTAATGTTTGGCCATAAGGAAGCAACTCATAATAAATTATTGCTTTCAAATCCCACCAAATATACAGTAGACCTTTCCTGGCCGTTAGTCTTGATTTGGATAACGTTTCAGTTGCTTCATTACGCTTTGACCGCGATCGTTTTCGCACAATATTGCCGTATATGACCCATATCTCATCCTCAGACCCGTTTAAGAAAGAGACTCGGAAGCGCGAACCTACGCATTTCTCAATGGTAGTCATTCACCACCATTCGACTACGGCGACCGCTGTTGTGTTGTGCACTGGTACATTTTTTTGTTTTTTGTATTTTATACTTGTACTTAAAACTAGGACATTATACCAGACACGCTTGGCAAGCACCCAGTAGGGCAACCATTTCTAGATTTTTGCATATTAGCAAAATAAATCCGCTGTTGACTTCCTCTTCAGTCTGCTAAAGAAGATGGGATTGAGAGTTATTTCTGCAATTAAAAGGTTTGCTAAGAATCCAATGCAAATATTGTGTGATGTGACCAGCTTTTTTTATTTCTTGAGCTGTTGTGGGAAATTTGAGATTCCGATGGATTTGTAATCATTGTAAGTGTTTTCGATTGAAATGTTTGGAGTATTTCGTTGTTAGAATTGGCTGCATTACACCAGAGCTGTATGCCGTAGGTCTATATCGGTTATAATATGGCCGTCTACAGTGAGAGCTTGCTTTTAAGAGAAACATGAGAATCTCGATTAACTGAACTGGTTACAGATTTCGGAGTTTTATTCTAAGTGTCTTATGTATACTGAAAATATGTGTTTTCCATGCAAGCTTACTGTCGAGGTGCATATTAAGATATTTCGTGGCATTATTTTGGGGTATGATTACATTATTTAGCTTCACTAGAAGGCAAATGCTTCTATTGGCTGTAAAAGTTACTTGAACTAATTTTGTCTCATTAGATTTTATTCTCCAATCTTTTAACCATTGAGTTAAAATATCAAGTCTTTTTTGGAGGTTACAGTCAATTGCAAGAACCGCAGTGATATCTGTAGAAGTTCCGACGATAGTTTGGTCAGTGGTAAATCTAATAAATCGTGGGGGAAGAGCAAGTATATGATTTTACCCATTACACTGCGTTACAAAAACGAACTTTTTTTCTGTCCTATGAACCAAATATACTTTTTCGGAAAGGGGAGAAAAAATAAAAATACACGTGTATCGGCGATTTTCATGTACTCGTCAGAATTTTTTTTTCTAAATTTTCGGCATAACTTGAAGGAAAATTTTTAATGTAACAATTTTTAATTTTAATATAATAAAATTAATAAAAAAATTCGGGGTTGTATATCTCTATTTTAATTCTTTTGATACCCACATCGGCATATCTCATGCAATTTTTTTTTAAATTTCGAACAGGTGACAACCCTGTGAAACATTGTCAGTGGCAACACCTAGGTGAAAAGTCTAGAAATGTGATACACTATCTGTGTGCCCAATTTCATTCAAATCCGTTAAGCTAATCCTGAGATCGTGTGGCTATACAGATATGCATACAAGAATTGCTCGTTTAAAGTTATAAAATACAAAAAAAAAATTGTGACGTGTACATGAAAATTGCCGATACACGTGTTTTTATTTTTTATCTCCTTTCCGAAAGAGTATATTTGGTTCATAGGACAGAATGTGTGTAACGCGGTGTTATACTACCCTGGGGTACACCAGCTAAACTTTCGCAGAGTTCAGAGTGTTCTTCGGGTTGCTTAACAAATAAATGTCGGTTTTTGAGGTAGGACTTGAAAAGTGTACTAATTTATGGGTAGAGTGTCCTTTATTTTGCATAGCAATCCGTCATGAAAACCGCTATCAAAGATTTTGGATATGCCGAGAAATGCGGCTGTGCAATACTTCTTCTACTCAAAAGCTTTATGAATACTAATTACTAGTCTGTGTACCTGTTCGATGGTGCCGTGTGTCATTTTGAAGCCCGATGAGTTGGCATTAATTTTCGGTCTTCATTCATAGGCATAACTTTTTTGAGAAAAAGCGATTCCATAACTTTAGATGCCATAACTGATGGGATGATAAGATTCCACTTTCTCAGCCCTTTTTCCGGCTTTAGGAATTATTTTTAACTGTGCGACTGTCCAATGGGGAGAAAAAGCCAGTTAATGTGATATATGTGGAAGTTGCTTAAGCACTTCTGCTGTGATGAAATCATATCCGGGTGCTTTCTTTGGCTTAAGCTTTTTGTTGCTGTTTTTACCTCTTTCCTTGAAAATTTCGTTTATGGGCGGGTCCATTTCGTATTAGAGCTCTAGAGTGTCTTTGACTTTTTGAGCAGTGCTTAGCGAGGATTCGATTTCATGTGGTGTAAAAACTCCGTATAAGTGCCAAGCAAATGTGTTAGCTTTTTCGAGATCTGATTTAGTCCATTTATTATTTTCCATGTAATCGCAGACATTTTCGTCCGCTGATTTCCTATGACCTTCGACGTGAATTGGAAGTCGCACTTCGCCGCTTGATGCATTTCGGCAAGGTCGTCTAAAGAAAACTGTGCTGTGCGTGAACTGATATGGGATTGTCCTTATTTCAAACACCGTGAGATTGAGGCATATTTTGACATCCATATTTGGCTAAAAAACAGATTTTTTCGCGTTGGATGCCGCATAATTTGATAATAAAACAAAAATAATATATTTACTTGTTAGAAAATTTACGCGACAAAGTAAGTTGATAGCCACAGTGTTAAATATTTTCTTTTCCTTGTTCACTCCTCTCGGGAAGAGTACTGCTGTTTTTGCACCGCCCCATGAGAAGTCGGTATCTGCTAGTTCGCGCTACATCGGTCTTCTCCAAGTGTTTTATGGTATTCTGATATTTCTTTGACAAGTTCAAAATTTTCTACAGGGTGTGTCTACATATCTGAAAATATCTATATGCTTGTGTGTATAGTTTGTACAGACAGCGATGGCTTACGCACGTGTAGCTAAGATATTCGGAAAGCTCTATAAAATCTACCAGACCAATTGATGTATTTCGGCATGTGACTGTGTCAAATATGCCTGCGCACGTTTCATCTAATGCCATTTCGCTTTGATGAACTTAATTTAATTATACAAATGTAATTGGCTGATTTCTCCGAAGGAAAGTTGAGTTTTTGTAATTTTTATTCATCACTTAATACAAATAAGAGCACCAGCTGCCGGGGTATAGCTCTCAATGATTTATTTTTTTTTCTTTTGTTTTTTGCTTTTTGCTTTGAAGAAAAAAAGTTAATATTGGAAGTGTTCTTGAATAAAACAAATACATAGATTTAAAAAATCAGATGACTACTTCTTAAATAGTAGAATTTTTTTTAAATATCCCCATACCATATTTTATAGTTTATTCCCTTTTGCCCCGCATTATTAAGTGTGATCGTAATCGAATGGATATGCACCGATTCATTATAACAAAATTTTCGGCACTCCTCCGGCCATGTCGATTTTCGGTTTAATTTCTAGATTCATTCAACATAACTTTTTCTTTCGCATGGACACAGGAATCACATATGTCTAAGGTCTCGTTCACACACAATCGGTGGAAAAAAGAAAAATATGATGTGCGATTTTCTTTCATCTTGAATATTTTGACGGCAATGCCAGCTTGAAAATGGCACCAGCAAATTTGGAGGCAGCGTAAAAGTGTAGAAAAACATCAAGACGCACACCACAAATGGGAGAAGTTGCCGGCCAAAACACCTAATAAAGGATGTAAGCCCTAATTGTAAATATACATATAGTCGACTCTCGTTAATTCGAAGTTTCGTTTTGTAGGCAAAAGCTTTGTAAATTATCGATTGAGACTCTTGCTACCTTAACTGACACCTCTGCCAAAGGTTCTGATGTATCGTTTTCATCTTCATCGTTGCTCTTTTCATTCGTATCTGTCGGAGATAAAATTTCGCCCTCGGTTAGTGATCCTGAGGCAGCAACATCTTCATCCACTTGTCATGACATGGTCAGAAAAACTCACACCGCTAATGTCAACTACTTGTACCATCGATCATTTTCATCATCCATAACTATTTGCGAATTGTTCTGATCTTCTTTTACGAAACCCGATTTTTTAAAGTTGTTGAGAATAGTTAGGGGTATTACAGCTTTCCATGCCTTGTCAATCAGTAAAATAGCTGTCAGGAGCGTGATATTCGTAGTTAGCTGCTTGTTGAGCGATTCCAAAACGATCTTAACAATTTCTTTGTGATATAACGTCTTTAAATTATGGATTTTTGTTTAATTCATATAGAAATTATGACATTAATAAACAAAAAAAATGTTTGGTTTTTTGTATTCAGGCCACTGATGCCGATGCTACAAAGCCCGCCGATTGAGAAGCCCCGCTGCGACCTTCCTGGAAGAATTGAGTGTGCATCCGCCATTTTAAATGATTAAAATAAAAAAAATGTATATTATTTTAATGTATAAACAAACTATATGCCAATTTTGAAAAAAATATATATATTGACTTTTTCATTTTAAATATTTTTAATGAAAATCAGGGAAAATATGGCAATTTACAGGTATCTGTCCCCTTAACTCAATTTTCAATCAGTGTCTTCAATTTACCTTGCCAATCTGAGCAAACAACATCATTAACAGTTCCACTTTCTCCACAAACTTTTTTTAACACGACTCCATTCCTCTTTTTGAAATTTGTAAGCCACCCTTCATTTGCCGCAAAGTTTTGTATGTTTAGAGTAGAGGCAAACTCGTTTGCTTTTTCCTTTAACAAAGTTCCGCTAATAAATACTTTTTGTCCTCTACACTGTCTAAGCCAAATGACCAAGCTTTCTTCGAGACAAGGAAATTCACCTTTAGTTGTTCTTTTCCGTGCTCCATCAGTTTGAGCAGCAGTAACTTTCTCCTTGTTTTTTATTATGGTTGAGAGAGTACTGAGAGGAATCTTAAATTCTTTTGTAACATCGTTTTTCTTCTCACCTCCTTTTACTTTTTCAATTAGTTATTTCTTCTTTTCAGCATTCGTCAAACATTTATAATTTTTAGGACTCATATTTAAAACAAATTTTTAATCTGTATACCAATGAAGCGATTCGTGCGGTGCGTCAAAATGTGCCTATGTTTTATACGCAACACGCAACCACGCACAGTAAAGGTATTTTCAGGGGAGTCCCAAAATTCAAAGTTCTTACTAACACACCGAATTTGAATTGACGAGTGTTTAGTCATGTGCGTTCGGATTACCGCGTCGTAGCAATGACTTTTTCGTTCGAATTACGGAGTGCATAAATTGGTATGGACATAATCCGAAATATAAAGAGATTTTGTAGGGGACCCGTGATAACTTCGAATTATTGAGAGGTTCGAAATATCACAGGTTTGAATTAGCGAGAGTCGACTGTATATATATAACCTCGTTTTGGGATGTCTCTTTTTATGGCACTTAAAATCTTCACAAAGTGCGAAGCAAAGTGGTGTAAAGTTCGTTTCCTAAGTCTTTCGTTGAGTAAAAGTTAACCGCTCCCTCATTCGAAGTAATATAGCGAGAAAATAATATAATATTACAAAATTTATTTAAAAAAAGTATTATTAATATTGATGGTAATAATAGAAATAGTATGATAATAATATTTTTAAAATATTAAATAAATAAAAGTATAAAATAATAACAAAAGCAAAAATAATATATACTTGCGCATTCAACCTTGAAAGGTTTCTGCTCCGGTTTCGGTACTGCATACCCATAATTTGTCGAGTCTATACAACAAGGTTTCTTTAAGACAGTTTTTTGTTTGAAAAAAGGATATAGAAGATTTGTCAATTGCAAAGAGAATTGGCTCCCCTTCTTCGTAAAGAAATTCGCTACAATTTTTGGAACAATCTTTCATTTGTCAAGCATACAAAGCTGAAACAATCACTATAACTGCAGATGACCAATTAACGCACATGAAAGATCTTCGAAAGCATATACAAAAAATATATTTTGATTAAAAAATGATCCGCCTAGAAATGAGCGTTCACAAAATTCAATAAAATTACATTTCATAGACTTTTATCAACTGGCCTAAATTGTATTAAATATTTCACTAAAGGAATCAGATGTCTATTTGGAAAATATCATTTCCTCATCCCTTATTGTATATGCTCTGCCTCATATGTCATGAAATATATATGACATAAGCCAACAAATAAATAATTTATTTCATTTTAAAAAATATGCGTTTAACTTGCTTTTCAAAAAGGAGCTCTAACTAGGCAGACTTTACGAAGAAGCATATTTTTTGAACTGTTTGGTCAAATACACTAAATTTATAAACGAATAATTTTCGTGACGAAATTTAAAACATTGTATAAAGTTTTATGTTTCTAGTGCGGCTTTCGTCATTTGGAAACTTCACCTCAATACGGCTTTTTTTTATTTGATATTGCACTTACTTTAAAGAGGTGCCCATTGACCACACAGCCTAATTACCTGAGCTAAACAAACCAAAAAAAAAACAAGAAATCATAAGCCGTGAATATTAATCAACTTTTGCATATTCACTACAACCTAACGCAGCCAACAACAATGCATATCAAAAGTAATAGCAATTACCAGTAAGCCACGCGCAACATGCAATACCGCAACAACAACAACTACTTGGGCAAATGTGCGCCTGTACATATTTATACCCGCACGCACAAGTGCCCAAGGGTATTATAATGTTGTTCACAAAACGGTTGTATGGAGCAGCATAAAGGAATCGAGATAAATATGCATACATTCACAAGTTGGGGCAAAATAAATCAGCCTGTCGGAAGATTTATACTTTTTACTAATGGCGTCGTACGTCAGTCATATTTGACACCTGTGAACTAGACAGATTCTTCTTCCTCTAAGCGTCACAGTCCTTGGTGAACCATTGCTTCCTTCACAGCATCTTGCCATCGTTCTCGATTTACAGCCACTTCCCTCCAACATTGCACGCGCATTTTCCTAACATCAGCTTCCACATCTTCTAGCCACCTTTTCCTCGGGCGTCCCCTTTTTTTCTTTCTCCAATTGGGCGTTGGGCAACTTGGCATTCTAGTCACATGTCCCCGCCATCTAAGTCTTTGAGACTTAATAAATCTTATTATAGTTTCTTTCTTAACTATGTCTTCCAGTTCGGCATTGAGCCTAATGCGATAAGTGCCATATGCCAGTCTAAGTGGACCATGGATCTTTCGGAGAATTCTTCTTCTTTTAAAGCACATTAGCTGTTTTGTCTCGTGTTAGATTTCAGGTCGTATCAGTGCTTTATACATTCTTAATTTTTGCTCACGCGTTAATATTTTAGATCTGAGCAATTTTAGATTAGCATTATATGCTTTGTTGGCTGCCCGTATTCTGTCATTGATTACTACCGACATAGCTTGGTTGGCTGATAATGTAATGCCCAAGTAGGTGAACTCATTTACACATTAGAATGTGTATGCCACACACTCCAGATCATTGGATACAATGTTGATCTTGATCGGACCATATATTTAGTTTTTTCCTGCATTGATTATCAGTCCAGCTAGATGTATTCTCTCCTCCAGCCTTTTGAACGCAGCCCGCAGCGCGTTTCTAATTTTTGCCATTATTAGTATATCATCTGCATGGGCACACATTTGGAATGGCTTGTTGTAGAAGCTTCCATTCAGGTTTATTTCGTTTAGTATTGCATGTAGCACCAGGTTAAATATCAGCGTTGAAAGGGCATCTAGTTGTTTAACTCCTGAGGCAATAGAGAACGGTTCCGTACATTTTCATTGCACTATAACTTTTGCCGTCGTATTTGTAAGGGTCATAATAACAAGTTCAATAAGCTTTCTTGGTATGCCTATAGACTGCCACAAGTATTTTATTTTACTTCGGTCTATGCCATCAAATGCCTGCTGAAAATCGATAGAAAGACAGTGAATATCAATGTCGTATTCATATAGTTTTTCAGAGGTTTGCATGACTATGAACCTCTGGTCGATCGTCGACCAGTCGGCTCTAAAACCTGCTCGGTAATCATCTAGTATATCTTTAACATATAGGCTCAGCCTTAAATGTAATACATTCGTGAAGACCTTGTACCCAGAGTTCAGTAGCGATATATCTCTGTAATTTCGACAGTTTGCTTTATCGCCTTTTTTATGTATCGGAACAATAATGCTTGTCAAGCATTCTGTAGGTAACAGCTCCCATATTTTTATTATTAGGCTGTGCAGATGTTTGGCCAACTCTATTCCACCATATTTTAGTAATTCAACCGGTACCCCATCATCGCCATTACTTTTATAATTTTTCAGTTTGTTTATGGCGGTTTTTATTTCCTCAAAACTGGGGCTGCTTATATTCACTTCGGCGGTCTGCAATTTTGGTGTTTCTCCTTCTTATCTTTGAACATTTAGAGTTTCATTGAAATGTTCCTTCCAACGATGAATAATTTGCTGTTTATCACTTAGGGTTTCTTCACTTTTATTTTGACAATATTCGTCCGTGGGTAAAAGCATTTACATTGCTACATTTTCCTTACTTTTTTATTTTTAAGACAGCTGGAGTATACAAATAAGCAATGGAGCGTACTAGTCAAAGATTTCCATCACTCAAAATCAATTTGGTTTTATTTAGTAAACAAGTTATTCCGCATACATGCCAAGATGCTTAGAAAAGAAGAGTAGTCGATTAAACCGTACATCCGTCCGTGCACGATAGCAAAAATTTATACGAGTATACCGTAGAAAGAAAATTTATATACCGTAGAAACTCGATTCTTGCACACCTCGTTACTTGCGACACAATTTTTTGTTTTCATTGCGTACTCAGTATTTTCGATATTAGAAAATTTGTATTTTGAAACTTGCAACATTTTTTGTTTTGTCTCTTTACGTTGTATTTTTGAGAATAAATCTCGGGAAGTACCGTCAATGTCATTCTGATTTTTTGAACTAAATTTTCTCAATGAATTTAGGGGAAGTACCGTCTAATTCATTTGCTGACGAAATTACAGTTTTGCGCTAACTTTTGCATGGTGTGGCCTCATAATGGCAAAGAGAAAATTTACGCTGCCCACAATAAAAGAAAAAGCTGATACTTTTGAGCAACAATAAGTCGTATTAAAAAAAATAAGAGTCCATAAAGAAGTTTGTTAAGTGATCTGAAACCGGTCCTGTTAGAACGAAAACTCTTAAGATTTCTGACTTTCCAAAAATGGAAAAGGCGTTGTTCAATTTGTTTGCGGATCAAAGGGCCAAAAACTTACTAAAATTCAGGTAAAGCCATGGGACATGGAATACGATGGCTAAAAATTTGCGGAGAAAATTATCAAATAAGACAGACTCCATCAACCATCTTTCATCAAACCATTTTTTGGACAACTTTAACAAAACAATTGTGGATTTTGACAAAGGACAAATATACAAGTACAATTCCGATGAGTCTGGCTTATCTTGGAAGCTCTTACCCGATAAAAGTCTTGTATGTACGCTCAAAAGAAACCTCGGCTCCGGAGTATAAGATCAGTAAAGAGAGAATAACGGTCCTTCCTTGAGCAAATGCTGCTGGAAATCATAAAGTAAAAAAAATGGCTATTGAGCAATCGGCGAATTCGAGTTCATTAAAAAACTTTGCTAAAATGACTGGTTGGATGACTTTAGCTGTATGTGAAAAATGGTTTCACAGAACATTTGTTCCAGACGTATCTTTAAATAAATAGGTAAAAGAGTGCCTTCGTGCAGAAAATCTTCCAGAAAAAGCACTTCTTCTTCTCCCATGGATCAAAATATTGTATGGAGTAGAGCCCAAAATTAGCGAGCAGAGAAGTGGCGAATTGAAGGCGCATATGTTAAGATTAAACCCGTCTGTCCGATGTTACAAGCCATAACTGTCATTGTCTATAATTATTTTTAATTCCAACAACTAAAACCTAGCACAAATCTAATTTTACTAAAATGTGCGCAGGTATAAAAAGATCAGTTCGGACCGAATTTAGCACCTCCTTACTTGTTTTCGTTTAATTTTGCATGTAGCGAATTATGTTGCAAAAAAGCACTTGCACTTGCATGTTTTATGAAAATGTTATAGTTAATTCAGTATTTAAAACGAAAAGTCCTAAATACCTTAGAGCGCAAAGTGTAAGCAAATAAAATTGAGAAAAGCTGCTGCGTATGCCTGTAGATACACAAATACGTACTTAAATATCAAAGATGTTGCTTATAGGCTCATAACTCTGCAGATGACCGTGACCTTTTTAAAGCGCTTTTAATTGAAAAAAAAATAGTAATAATAATTGTGATTATTATTATGAAACTGTTTGCATCTTTAGCTGAAGATTTAATTGCATCGACTGGAAAAAAGTAAACATAAATAAAAAGATATAAAATGATATAAAGTTCATGCTATTGTCTAATACGCGAAAAAATATGAAGTACAACCTAAGCAATCCATACCTTAATTAGGTCTTACTGCATACTCATAAATTCAAGGCAAATGAGTTGAAAGCAAGTAAGGCAGTGCTCAATGCGGTTCGGACTGAACTTTATATACCTGCCCCTTTTTAAACACACAAACAATCCCATAGACAATTAAACAAAACTTAGTTTTAATATATAAAAAGTTGGCGTGGTGCTTATCAGCTCTAAAATAATAATTGTTCGGCACCTTAAATGGGGTGGGGAGCAATGGGAGTACTAAGTTTGAGTGAGTTTTATTAAATCATTCGCGAAATACGTTGACGTATTTGTAGTATGTGCCTTTAAATCCTACTCTGATTTTAGCTAAGCCTGGACAATTGTAAAGGATGTGCTCAACTGTTTCTCGCTCTTCCTCATCTCTACAACTTCTACAATATTCATGGGTGAATACTCCTAATCTCAAGAAATGGCTGCCAAATAGCCAGTGGCCGGTGACACAAGCCACGACCTTCGAGATATCTTCTCTTTAGAGGCTAAGCAATTCCTTTGTTCCTTTCTTGTTTATTTGCCGCTATAGTAGCCTAGCTGTTACGCATGTATCTTCATCTTCCCATGACCTATTGGCCTCTTGGGTAATATTGTTTTTTTAGTATTAATTTATTCGTGGTCAAAGGTATTCCAATGATACTTTTATCACGGAACAGTTGAAGAGTAGTACCTTTTCAGGTTAGCTCTTCAGCTCTACAGTTTCCCTCAATTCTCTGTGTCCCGGAACCCAAATAAGGCTGACCTTGAATACGACGCTAATATCATTTAGGGCAGCTCGGCATTCCTAAGCAAGCTTGGATCTTAAGTATAGCCGCATTCATTGATTTAATGGCCGCTTGGCTATACGAGAATATATTTATGTAGCCACTTCTTTTATGGCTAGAACCTCTGTCTGATAGACGCTGCAGTAGTATCGTAGTCGAACGGATAGTTCCAGTCCTAATTCTTTCGAAAGTACTACATAGCCAACTTTATCGTCTAGCTTGGAACCATCTGTATAAAAGTTTAATTCCCCCCTTCTGCATGGCCTCGGTGTCTGCCACTCCCTTCTTGACGGTATACTTGTCTTGAAGAGCCTTTCGAAGGTAAGTCTTAGAATAGAATAGTCTATTTCTTGCTTGTGTCTGTTCAGAGTGTGCAAAATACAGGCGAGGTCAAACCACCGTTCTTTCCATAGCGCCATACTTTTGAGTCTAGTCGAGGCGGCGGCCACGTTTTTCCCAACGAGATTTAGCGCAGACAAATTGATTAGCACTTCTAGCGCTTTGTTTGGGGTAGTCCTTAAAGCACCAGATATGCATAAAAGAGCTGTTCTTTGGTCCTTACTCATGTATTTAGCATAACTCGCCTTTAGAGCAGATGGCCACCATACAAGTATACCATATATTAAGATTTGTTTAACTACCGAAGTATATAGCCATTGAGTAACGCGAGGTGTTAACCCCCATTTAATACCGACCGCTCTTTTGCAAGTAAATAATGCTACGTTGGCCTTTTTTACTCTTTTCTGAATATTAGGTTTCCATGTGAGTTTCCTATCTAATATGAGTCCTAAGTACTTGCTTGCTTTTCTGGTAACATTCTCTCGCAAAGTAATATCCACACCCTTAAAAAGCAGCGGGAAGATTATAGGAAGCCTGTGTTTCCTTGTGAAGAGAATTGTTCCAGTTTTTGCGGGATTTATAGCGCGTCCCCTACTCTCAGTCCAGCTCCCAAGCGTGGTCATGTTAGAGCGCAGAATGTCCATAAGGGTGTTAGGATATCTGCCTTTAACAACAATCATCTCAGTATGCAGTGACGTGGCAACCCCCTCTCTCCAGGGTCAGCAATAGGGAGTTTACCGCCAAAATCCAGAGCAGAGGGAAGAGGACACCACCTTGAGGTGGCGCCTCATTCATTGAAATACATTACTTTTTACTCGAGTTGTCGTGCGCAAGGACGGGCAGAAAAGCATAGCAAAATCGACTCCTTTTATCAATATGGGCATTTTTCTATATATAATATATGTCTATATTTATCTTGATTCCTTTGAGCTGTTACATGCAACCTTTACATGAACATAATTATAATACCCTTGAGCACAAGTACGCGGGTATAAATACTCAAGGTCGTAGATACATACTTTTTAAGTGCCAAAGTTATATTATACTTATATGTATGTGCATATGTATGTATGTTTGTGTGTACAAGGGCATGGTTGACGTTTCAAAACTGCTCTTCTATTTGCTTGGTGGGGTTCGTTAAGTCGCTGATTACTCTGCGTGCACTTTTGCAACTTTCATTTAGCTTTTCATTCAACAGCGTGCATGTACATACATACATACATACGTACTTATAAGCATTTGTGCATATTCGTACGAACATAATGAGATTAAACTATAGCAAATTATATGTATTATAATAATGGAATAACAATGAACCAGCTGCTGAAGCTATTTTTTGAGCCGATGAAAAATGTTGATAAGTTAAGATAATTTTCGTATTGATTTGTAAATATCAGACACCTGTAGTGCCACAAAAATAAATAAAATATAGAAAAGAAGTTTAATTCCCAAACAACTAAGCTTTCCTTTTAAAAATAAGTGGATGATGGTCATATTTGATTCAAATAAATAAACTAAAGAAATCGTTAAAAACGAGTCCCTTCCGGTCGTACATCTACTCTCAGCCACCACCGCGAGGAGCAATTCTAATTGTATACTCTATTTATTTATAAAATTAACAATGTTGCTTATCCTTTATAATCTCGTATATTATGTATCACTGCCCTTTCAGCGGAAATTAATTCCGACACCCATGCCCAAATTAATACGACCGCAAAGGTTAATTCTGCAGGTTGATTCCCTTATTCTGGAACATAGGAAAGTCATATTTGTAATTCAAAGAATGCACATTGCATTTAGGCTTTATGCCCCTCGCATATATATAACTTTTCTGGCAACTTGCGCCTTCTGTAGCTGAACTTATAAACCGTGAGATTAAATTTCTCTAGTTATAACTCCTGCACTTCGCAAAGAAACCGAGTGATGAGACACACATTGAAATCGATGGTGAATGCATTAAGAGGTTTGGCAAATTTAAATACTTACACCTTTTTATCAGCAGTAATTCTGACTCTTCCGTGGCAATAAATGACCAAGTAAGCGTGGCAAATAAAGTATTCTTTGCACACATAAAAATATTCGAGCTCAAAAGATGGCAATGTATGAAGCGCTGATACGATCCATACTAATATACAGCAGCGAGATATGGGTTCTTAAAACAAAAGACATCGACCAAATACTGAGAGAAAGATACTGCGAAAAATATATGGTCCCTTCCGTCGAGATGACGGGACATATCAGATAAGATACAATCATGAACTCAATGTATTGATTCCAAATGGAAACGCAATACACTTTCTAAATCGTCAACGAATCAGATGGACGGGGACATGTATAGAATGCCCAAATAGAGAGCTGGAAATTTTGCGTTGGACGGAGAGATTGAGAGAGACCAAACGAAAGCTGGTTTGATGAGGTTACAGCCGACGCACAGTGGTGCAAAACTGGAATTTACTATTCAAAACAGTCTACAGCACACATTTCTTGACCGATTTGCAATTTTTTTTTTTTGAATTGCTCAGGATAAATTTGCTAACAACTCTGTCGTTGCGGATTTTTTAAATATTTTGCTAATATTGAAATATTTAAACAAATACATTTAAAAAACAAAACTTACAAGCTTACAAAACTTACAAAATCTTTTAAAAATTAATTATTTTTATGAAACTTGGTATCCGGGGGTTTTCGGGGTCGCTGATTGCAAATATGATGTCAGATTGTCAAAATTCAAAATGGCGGATCCAATATGGCGGTCAAAATTTTCTTATAGTTAATTATTGTTTATGAAACTTGGTATCCGGGGGTTTTCGGGGTCGCTGATGACGAATCTGATATCATATTTACGAAATTCAAAATGGCGGATCCAATATGGCGGAGAAGTACAGTATGATTTATTAGGGACTGTAATTCAATACTTGCACCTAATTCTGTAATGAGTATGTTCGAAGGGTAACAACTCTTTTTTGCTTCAAGAATTTGATGGTATGTTGGAAAAATATTTGCATTTCGTTTCTTAGCCTGAAATTGTATTGATTCGTATTGATATTTTGAAAGTTTTGTGTCTTCGATTAAAGCTAACGCTTCTTCTGCCGAGAATTTAATAAAATCTGTGTTATCATTTTGATCTTCAGTATTTTCTACCTTCATTAAAAATACTATTTTTGTTGCTAATTTACTTCTTCCACTTTTTCTCAATATTCGCAAAAATGATTCTTGTATTTCTGATTCTGTATTCATTATTAATTTTTGTCTTTTTGTGGATGCAGAAGCTTTTTCAAAATTGTCAGTACATTTTCTGCCTGTTTTTGTTTTTGCTTTTGTAAAATCCACAATAAAATCAGTTTCTAACCATTTTTTAAATTTTTTTTCACAACTTCTTTTAACGTACATAGAATCTTTCCATTTCTTTTTAAATGTGCTGAAAAAAGACCTAGTCAAATCATTTTTTACAATTTCTAATTGTTTCGAATCCAGAACAAATTTAACTTCCAAATGATCAAGTAAATCTTGTATATCATTACTTTTATTTTCTATTAAAAAGTTACAAAGAACTGCCTTTGATACTTTGAAGTAGTCCATTGTAGCTTTTCAGACATTTACAAAATAATATAAATAATATGTCAAATAATTTTAAAACAAAAACACAGTTTTCAAAAATCTAAGATAATATATAGATTACAATTTACAATAATCATAAAACAATCAGACCGACAACATTACTTACCAAATTTTAAAATCTTTGTAAAATGTCTCAACAGGTAAGCTATTGTACTTATAATATAAAAGATTGAACTCATATGTGAGAGAAGTTATGTTAAATGCTTAACACGCCATCTATGAGAAACTGACACTACTTTATTTTGTCGGTCGATAATACAGAAAATTTTTAAATTGACTTTTTTCGCTAGATAACTTTATTCTTGCTTTTCTAACACTAAACCAGTTTTTCTTTTATGTTCCTACGTAATAATAATAGATCATTTCATTTTGTTTACTTTCTTTCAATGAAACATTATTGCATGTGCTAGAAGAGGACAAAACATTAAAATGAAAAGGTCTATTACTTTTCTCTATACGCAGTTCAATAAAATTTAAAATTGAGAAAAACAAATTTATCAAGTTGATGACCACTAAAAAAATTTAATAAATAATCAAATTTAATTGTTCAAAGAATAGTAAATAATAAAATCTGACTGTATAATTAATTATAAACTACGGTGAAATCATTTGAAAAAAATGTTACAACTCAAATTTTATTAAATACATAGTAATGAATCATCAAAAATGAATTGTTTGAATTATAATATCAGATTCGTAATCAGCTACCCTGAAAACCCCCGTATGTCAAGTTTCATAAAAAATAATTAAGTTTTAGAAATTTCGATCGCCATATTGGATCCGCCATTTTGAATTTTAAAAATCTGACATTATATTCGTAATCAACGACCCCAAAAACCCTCAGGTAACAAGTTTCAAGCGAATTCGATTGGATTTAAAAAAGTTTGTGCGCCATATTGGATCCGCCATTTTGAATTTTGTAAATATGATATCAGATTCGTCATCAGCGACCCCGAAAACCCCCGGATACCAAGTTTCATAAAAATAATTAATTTTTAAAAGATTTTGTAAGTTTTGTAAGTTTGTAAGTTTTGTTTTTTAAATGTATTTGTTTAAATATTTCAATATTAGCAAAATATTTTAAAAATCCGCAACGACAGAGTTGTTAGCAATTTTATCCTGAGCAATGCAAAAAAAAAAAATTGCAAATCGGTCAAGAAATGTGAGCTGTAGACTGTTTTGAATAGTAAATTCCAGTTTTGCACCACTGTGCGACGGTGCCGAGTCCTGTTGAAACGTTCATGATTTGCCACCGCATTTGCGGTTTCAGCGGCCCAAACCTGTGGCGGGTGCTGCCTTCTGCTCGGTCAAATAAACCCCATCATTTTGGGAATTCACAAATTGCTCAATTTGAAAAATTTTCCAGTAATTCCAGAAATTCACCGCTTTCGGCCAAACGAAGCAGATCATGCGCCTTTTGGATCTTGTTAAGCTTGACTTTGAGATCATTTTTCAGTATGCGGTGGATGCTACGGTCAGATATTCTCAGATCTTTCGCCATTTGATTGGCACTTCGTCGAGGATTTCGCTCAAGCCGCTGCCTAACTTCTTGAGCTCTTAGCGCAACAGTGTATCGGGGCCAGAGGGGACTATTTTGAATAAATAAACTCGAAGTTATCAGAACAAAGCTCCTGTCGTTTCTATTTTAGCTCAGTCTTGTTTATTTTGGACTTCACCTTCTAGAATAACGTTAGATCAGCATTCGTTAACAATTCAGCAAAAATATTTTGCTGGAAAGTGAAAAAGTATTTTGCAGAGCTTCCGGAGTAGCTTAACAGAGGTGATATAAAAATATTGAAGGATCATTAGAAAAAGTTTTTTGAAGTTGCAGAATATTATATTGAAGAACAAAAACAAATTTTATTTAAAAATTTACATTCTTTTGCTTTTGCTTTCTGACTTTGCAACCAACCTGTATATACGTAAGTATGCACATACATCTGTGTGTACTTGACTAGCGCGCGCAATCACCGACCGGGGCGTGTGCAAAACTACTGGCAACTTCAACAAGAACAATTGATTACGGATGGACATTCATACAAGGTGGCACAAAATTAATCACCCAATGGAAGATGTATAATTTTTGCAAACAGACAAACAATGGAGCGCGTGAAGGTCAAAATAAGAATTTCCCTCACTCAAATTCATATTTTTTTTTGTATTTAGTAAAAGAGATATCCAAAAATAAAATCGATGGTTAATTTTGCTCCACCTTGTATGTATGTACTCGCACACACATTTATGTAAGCAATCGGATGCGCTTTCTTGTTTCTTTAGGAAGTTGCTAGAAGCACATGCTCGCAAATGAAGTTGAAATTTAATTAGTGATAATTTACTGTAGCTATTCAGTTTGATTAAAATTGGCTTATCATATCGAGCTCCGTGAAAGAGCATACGGCTAATGGCTGGAAAGTGGACAATGTAAAAGTACATAAATATTTGAGCTTTCGTAAGATTACCGAAAACACGTGCAATGTACCTACATACACACATACATACATAGCTTGACATCTTAGATTAACTTCTTTAATGTCTGCAACAACACTTTACTATGTGTGACAGCAATTACACAAAATACTTTTTCTTTTAGTCAGCACTTGTGGGCAACTATCAGTCGTGAGCTGCCTGAGCTGTTTATAAGTGTTGCACGCACACATGCACTCTCTTTTGTATGCGAAAATATAAAATTAGAGCCATGTCGTTGGCTTGGGAAATTTTCGGTGCATTATTGTGAGTGCAATCAATGCATATTTATGAGGCGGCATACTTATGTGTGCAAGTATTCGTACAGCACAGATCGCATTGTCTAAGTGTCAACAGATTTCGATTGTGCACTGCTCTGCTTACCCTGCTTACTGATATGTTATGACATCACATGCGATCCGTCTTAACATAAACTACTAAAAAGGGTCTTTCAAACTCGACTTTTTTAATTTCAAATGAAACACATATATTTTGAATGAGAATTAATTATCTGTTTATCGCTGATATGAAGGCGTACTCATAATAGGGCCCTACCTCGTATGCTATTTGTCAAAGCTTCAATGGCTTATGGTTTATTCGCATAAGAGAGCGCTTCACAGAGCGGAGCCCAAATGCGTTAAATCGGGCGAACTTTGAAGCCAAATTACTTACTATTTTTCACAGGAATTTTGATTGTCATAAGTCTGGTTAGGGGGTTAGGCGTAGTCAGAATTTGGATTGGAAATTGGATTTTGGATTTTTTTTTATTTTTCTTAAAGTAAAATATTGTATGAAAATTTTAAGTGAATCCGAAAAATATTTTTCGAGTTATTCAACAATTAACAAAGGGCGCTCGGGCACTCCGGAGCACTTTAAATGCGTTTTTCTCAAAACTGTGTTTTTTGAACTGGTGATCACTGTAACTTAAAACCGCTTCGTAGATTGCAATAAAATTTATACTGCTTTTGAAAAACATAAAAAACTCGTGCCTGACCGAAGAATTTTTTTCTTCAAAAATTTCGTTAATTTTTTTTTTAATTTATTGTCGGTTTTTTCTCGAAAATCTGAAAAATATTTCCTGAGGCTACCATATTGTTATTTTTGACACAAAAAAAGATTCGATCAGGCACAAGATTATCTATTAATAAAACTAATTTCTCTTGTCCGATTGATTTTAGATGAAACTCCAAGGTCTTGTGATGATCACCGCAATAGACTTCTGGAGAAACGGGCTCCACACAAACAGCGATAACTTTCACGATTATTAGTTTTAATTTTTGAAATTTTGTTTGAGTAAAGTCGAAATATGATGAATTAATGCTATGTTTTTATTTTTGTAAAGTAAAACAATTGACTAGCAAAAAAAAAAAAATTATTGAAAATCATCATTTTTTCGGGCTTCTGACTATCTCTAACCACTTAAAACCGCATATCGCCAATATCCATACCACTAAAAGTTCTTGAGCGAAATCCAGCTTGAATTACCCTGTATATACTGCTTCATAAAGGCACACATTTGTATATACATACGTACATAAGTACATATATATATGTATAAGTAAATGCATATAAAGCGATACATTTCATGCATCACGAATTTCCAATGGTTGAAATGAAAAGGCATAGGGTTGTGGCATGTTTTGACGCGCTTAACCAGGTGTGGGGATATTTATAAAGTGTGCATGTTAGGTATGATAATATTAGTGGAAATTTTGATCACGGAATCTTGGGATATTTTTGAAATAATCCCGGGATCTCGTGATTCAAAGATATATACATATGTATATATTAAACGATATGTTATCAAGTGCTTTATTGCAATGCCAAACACTAAATTTTCTTTCGCATTTCAATTACTATTCGCTCCGCAGAGAAAGCCCCCATTTTTTCTTCTCCACTGGATTCGGAAAAATTATTTTTCGAATGCAATTTGCATTCTTATTGAAATGGCATTTTGTACTTAATTAAATCTTAATAATTTCAACGACTCTGGCCTATGAATTAATTTCATTTATTTTACATTCCTCTGCAAGGTGAAGTCCAAAATAAACATGACTGAACTAAAATAGAAACGACAGGAGATTTGTTCTGATAACTTCGAGTTTATTTATTCAAAATAGTT
>JAYXIM010042867.1:0-43175 GCA_037575425.1 Anastrepha fraterculus
AAGTTAGGGAGCACACTCCGAGGTTAGATATACCACGCCAGAATAGTTGCCGCAGTTGTGCAGAAGGGCTATCGCTATCTTCTCAGCTTATGAAGAGCAATGCTATCAGCTTTTGGCAAACTCTTTATCAACAATATTGGCGAAATTTCAAATTTGGTATTTAGGTTTCTTATTCTCTTTCTATAGGGAATATTGCTCTTGGACACTCGACTAGCAAAACAAAAGAGGGTTGCGGTACTACTGATTATTACAGGAGCGCTGCCTTTTACCCTGTGAAGGCTCTTGAGACTCTATTGGACCTTCTACCCAAGAAAAATTCCGGACTAATTGCTACGCAATCAGATAAAATGCATGCCTAATTTCAGATTTGTGCACTCAAGAATTCTATGAACTTTTCCAGGATATGGAGGAAGCTGGATGACATTACTCTACAATTTTGTTTTGAATATAAATTTACCATTTGAGTCCCAGAAAGATATGAATGTGACAATATTAAGGACCTTGATTCAGGGTCAGTGGCTATCTTTACTGACAGCTCAAGACTAAATGCTAGATTCGGCAGCGACATTCACTCAGAAGTACTACAGCTGTGCCTGATTACTGCAGCGTCTTTCTAGCTAAGTTAATAGCTGCAGCATAACCGATTGCTAACTACGCTGACGATCAAACTGACATTAAATGTGTAAAAAGTCAAAACACTTCCTTCAAAGTAGCAGTCTCATATAGAGATATTCTAAATGAACTGGCTTAGTGATGGTAGGTTTGGCCTACAATGAATGATCACCAAATTTGGAACCTCATCATCCTCGACAAACCTTCCATTTGTACCATCGCCGAACACTGCCTATTTGTAACACATGGGAAACGTATGATGTGTCCGCAAATGACTTCTGTTGCAGCTCCAGGAACGAGAAAAAGGTAGAGAGTGTTGAAAACTTTCTCTCCCACTTCTTTCGGAGCTCTAGCTTTACTTCTTTGGAAGTCTGGCAGATTTAGAATCCAGCCAAAATATAATATTTCATCGTTTATTAGACAGAATTAGGGGTGTAACCTTGAGCTCAAACAAATGGTATCACAATCAGCCTCCAGGTTTAAGTGGACCGCTATACACGCTCATGCAGAATAGGAACCACCGTAACATAACCTACTCTAATCTAGTCACTCCTATCTGGATTGATTGCAGTCAAAGTTTTACTTAAACAATCCATTCGCAGATGAAATAATTTCTCTGCTAATATTTGACTACCACTTCCTTATTTCTTAGTTGCATATACTAATTAAGATCAAATTAAGGGTCAAATGGTTCGACTTGAAAACAGTAGCCAATTGCTACGGTAGGGCGGTACAGTAAGCCACACAAAGCCAACAAAAACCAAACTACTGCAAATGCAACAACAGATAATGACTGGAGCATTAATTTGTCATTATCTAAACGTATGAATGAACTACGAAACTTTTTGCTGGCGTTGTGTAAAAATGTATTGTAATTATGATGCTTCGGCGCTAATTATAATTATCTGTATTGGATTACGTACCTACGTGAATAATGCATTGGAAGCACTCATACATATTAGTAACTTTGCGCATTTTCCGTAATTTTTCTGCCTAAAGATGTCACCGGCATAACACAGAAGTGATGTAACGTTATTGCGGAAAAATTATTGCATAAAAAGGAAAATGTATAAAAAGTAGTAAAATGGCATATTAAAGAGCGCGTTGTAAAAGTAAGAAAAACAAGCAAAATTACGAAAATTACGAAAATTTCTTTTTACAACAAAAACATATTTTGGCTGTGACAAAAGCTGCCCTTACATAAGGAAAGAAGCAGACAAATGGCATTATCGTTCATTGAAAATGAAACAATTCAAAAGAAGTTCGAGTGCTTTTACAGACTAATAATTGCCAATTGTTTGACTCCTAAGGTTTGGTTAACATAATTTTTTTTTCGGTACAATAAAATTAAAAAATAAATAATATATTTTTTCTTGCTTTCGAGTTATTACGAGTATAAAATAATATGGCAATCAACACGTGCTCTGATTTCTTTGAAAATTGCTTTTGTCATTGTTGTCTCGCTTGAAGCTCATTGCTCACGGAAGATTATTGGTTATGCTTTATGCACTTTTACTTTCTTCCACTACAATGTACATATTTTGCCATTTAGGCAAGGCAGCCGCCGCAAAATAAAAAAAAAAATTTTAAATTACAAATTAAAAAAAAATGTAATTTCGAAGAAAGGAAAAAAATAATAATAATAACAGTAAATATGTGCATACGAAAATTTCCTTGCTCTTTTCGTTCCTCCACCAAGTTGTAGGAAGGGCACGCAAACCCATTTGTGCAAAGGAGGAGCCCATTTTTGTACTTATGTAATAGGCTTATATTCGTGTATATATTTGTAAAGGGTGTTTCGTACAGGTTTGATTTGAAAATTAACGGTCGATACAAGGCCATTTAGAAATTTTTATGTTTTCAAAGTACTATTTTCACACCATTTTTATTAAAACATTTTTCATTAAACATATATAATATTTCGAAAAAATTTTCCACGCTTCTGCCTATAACTGATTTACTTCATTTGCGTTAGCTTTCAGAAGTTTTCATATACATATATCTTCACAACTGTTGTAAACAAAAACCCCACATTAAAATTTTTACAACAGAAAAAATTGTAATAAAAAATACCTTGAAAAAGTGTAGTAAGAATATTTTTCTGAAATACAATTCGAGTGTTCTGAAATTCATTTGTTGTTTTCTGAAACAAATTTGTATTTTGCTGAAATAAAATTAGAGCTTTAGAGAGAAATAAATTTGTATCTTTTTGAAATAAGAGTGGGGTTTTCTGAAATTTATTTGTTGTTTTTGTTGAAATACATTATTTGTTTGTGTCTGAAATAAATTTGTATTTTTCTGAAATTGGAACTTTATGAAATACATTTGTTCTTTCCTGAAACAAATTTGTATTTTTCTGAAATAAAATTGGAATTTTCTGAAATTCATTTGTTGTTTTCTGAAATACATTATTTGTTTCTTTCTGAAATAAATTTGTATTTGAAATTGGAATTTTATGAAATACATTTGTTCTTTCCTGAAACAAATTTTTATTTTTCTGAAATAAAATTGGAGTTTTCTGAAATTCATTTGTTGGTTTCTGAAATACATTTGTTTATTTCTGAAATAAATTTGTATTTTTCTGAAATTGGAATTTTATGAAATACATTTGTTCCTTCCTGAAACAAATTTGCATTTTTCTGAAATAAAATTGGAGTTTTCTGAAATTCATTTGTTGTTTTCTGAAATGAATTTGTTCTTTTCTGAAATATATTTGTATCTTTCTGAAAAAAATTTTTGTTTTCAATAATACATTTCTGTTTTCTCAAATAAAATTGGAATTTTCTGAGATAATTTTGTGTTTTCCGAAATATATTTGTTTTTTACTAAAAAAAATTTATATTTTTCTGAAATAAAATTGGAGTTTTCTGACACTCATTTGTTCTTTTCTGAAATTCATTTGTTTTTTCTGAAATATGTTTGAATAATTGAAACTTTAAGTTCATTTGTTGTTCTCTGAATTGATTTTTTTATTCTGATATTCATTTGTGGTTTTCTCAAACAAACTTTTCTGATATAAAATTGAAGTTTTCTCAAATATATTTGTATTTATCTGAAATACAATATAATTGACATTTTCCGAAACTGCTTGGTGTTTTTTCTGAAATACAATACATTTGAAATTGAAATAGAATTGATTCATTCATTTGCGGTTTTTTGAATTCAATTTTTATTTCTGAAATAATTTTCTATTATTGTTATCTGAAATAAATTTATGTATTTTGAAATACCCGGATTATTCTGAAATTCACTTGTTGTTTTCTGGAATAAATTTGTGTTTTTTTGAAATACAAGTGGAGTATTCTGAAATTTATTTATTGTTTTCTGAAATTCATTTCTGGTTTTCTGAAATACATATGAGCTTTTCTAAAATACAAGTGGATTATTCTGAGACACATATGATGTTTTCTGGAATTCGCCTGTGGATTTTGAAGATAATTTTTTGTTGTTTTAACAAATATCTGGTTTCTGAAAATCAATTGGATTTTTCTGAAACTCGTTTGGGAAAAAACATTATATATATATAGAATTGGCGCGTACACCCTGTTTGGGTGTTTAGCCGAGCTCCTCCTCTTATTTGTGGCGTGCGTCTTGATGTTGTTCCACAAATGGAGGAACCTACAGTTTCAAGCCGACTCCAAACGGCAAATATTTTTATGAGGAGCTTTTTCATGGCAGAAATACACTCGGTGGTTAGCCATTGCCTGCCGAGGGGCGACCGCTATTACAAAAATGTTTTTCTTAATTTTGGTGTTTTACCGAGATTCGAACCTTCGTTCTCTCTGTGAATTCCGAATGGTAGTCACGAATGAGTTCGGCTACGGCGGCCACCATGTGTTTTAAAAATATGGCCGGAATTGTAAAACATATTTAGATTTCAGCAATCGTTTTCAAAAATCGAGCTTATGCGCGGGATGCTAATTCTACGAACACTGAAGGATCTCTCAGGGTAAAAAAAAATTCGATGAGAACTTAATTTTGCATCCACGATGCTGCCATGTTTACTGGACTCATCTCTTTGTTTACTGGAGTGGCTCACTGTAATTCATTACATTCGAAGGGAATTAACGAAATTGCTTGCTTTTTTATTGTTTAGTTAAATAAATATGTAAAGAAATATAAAAAATTAAAATGGCCTAAAAACAAATAATTTATACCAAAAGTAAAAAAAAAATTTGAAAAATATTTTTTTTTAATGTTATCAGAATTTTTTTTGCCAATACGGGCGTTACAGAGTCCCAACAAAAAAAGGGAAATTTTGTTCATAAAGAAATGGCGACAGTTTTAATTTCTGAAGAGAAATTGAAAGAAAATATTAAATAGCATCGAGCGCTTCGTGGGTTTTAAAGACCTGGCGGCAAATATTAAGTACAAAAAATTTAAAAAATTAGGTGTTGGATCTTTTTGGTAACAGAACAAATTTAGAGAGTAGCATCAAGAAAAAATATGTATTTTTTTATGGCCGATGCTAATAAAATATATATCGATTCACCTTCCCGAAAAAGTGGTAAAAATTCGACTAGTTCTGATACATCTTTTCTTTGTGTGGCAGTAAAGTCATTTTTAAGATTGCTGCCATGATTTAAAAGTACGAGCACACACTTTCATTTTAAGAGCTCATAACTAATACAATAAAAAACACCCTTTATAAATATGCACTAGTGTGCCTTATACCTCTTCAAGTAGTTGGCATGTCTCAGCCTTAATTCACCGCCATCAATGTTGGTTATTCAATAATTATGCATAGCGTGGCGTTTAATTAAAGAAGAAAAAAAAGAAATTAAGGAAAAAATATATGCTATGGTTTATTCGTTTTTTTTTTTCATTTGTTTAGTGTCTGTAAACGTATAATCAATTGCCGATAGTGTGCATGCATACGTAACAATGGTGGTGATATGCACTTCCATGGTGCTTTGACATGAAATAACTTGTTTGTGTAATTATGTGCATATTTGTAAAGGAAATGACTTAAAAACAAACATAGTAATTTCTTTCATTTGGTGAAAAAAGATTTCGAAACACAAAAGTTTGATTTGATTATGACTTTTGGTCAATTAAACAGTGCTACCTAGTAATATTAGTGGTCCGACGCATACATCCTTGACAAGTGCTTAGGTAAATGATGCGACTTCAAGTTTCAAATTAATAATTATAAAAAATCTACAGGATTTTTTAGCGACTGTAAATGTGCACTTTATTAGACCTAAATTTAATAAGCTATAAAACTGCATACCGAATATATTTCTAGAAATTCAAATCAAGGCACTGGAATTAGAATGAAAAGTGTTTGTGATTTTTTTTTAATTTTCGTATAAAAAAAAAATAAATAATTGGCGCGTACACTTCTGTTAGGTGCTTGGCCGAGCTCCTCCTCCTATTTGTGGTGTGCGTGTTGATGTTGTTCCACAAATGGAGGGACCTACATTTCCAAGCCGACTCCGAACGGCAGATATTTTTATGAGGAGCTTTTTCATGGCAGAAATACACTCGGTGGTTTGCCATTGCCTGCCGAGGGGCGACCGCTATTAGAAAAATGTTTTTATTAATTTTGCTTTCACCGAGATTCGAACCAACAATCTCTCTGTGAATTCCGAATGGTAATCACGCACCAACCCATTCGGCTACGGCGGCCGTAATTCCTATACAGTTTGAAAATTCAATTTAAATCGATTTTGTTGCACAATGAGCCAAACTTTTATGCAAAAATTATGAGCTTAAAAAAAGAAGTAAAATAGTCAAAATTGTGCAAAATGTTGATGTGCCAACGTTTTTTTGCGGGTTGGACTCATGTGATGCTTGAAAATACCTAATTTCCAAATGGAAATCTAGAAATTAAAAAAAAAAATTAAATAGAAACTGTACAGGTTTTCGCAATTCAACCTATTGTAACTCGCAACGAAAATTCATTTATTATTTTAGCATTTATTTATTTACATAGTGAATTCCGCCACGAATCTCGTTGGCGCACGTTCGCAATGGCACTCACGCGTGGCTTAGCGCACAAGTATACGGACATACATATATACCAATAAACATAAATGGGTATTTGCAAACAATTAATGCACACACGCTTTTGCGACTAAACACACATTCGTACATGCATAAATAAGCAGATACATTGACCTTTATCGATTCATATTTCCCATCGCAATTCAGTCGATAATTAGCGGCAGCACATTTTGCAAGTTCAATGCTAAGCTACTCGTAAGTAAGCTCAACGAGATCGTTATTTATAGCCTTGTCAAGCTTTTTGACACAATTTCTGTTGAAATTTTTTCCTCTTATTCTTCGGTTTCCATTTTCCGCTACCTTTCTGTTTGCGCGCTTTGCTTTTGTTTTATAATATTTTTACAAGTAATTACTTAGTTTTTCTGTATCAGCATTCGCATTTTTTCCGCTTACTTACAACATGTGGTGCAGCACAAAAACAAAAAACAAAAAAAAAAAAAAAATGCAACGAAATATCAGCAAATTAATAAGAAAGCAATTTATAAAAAGTAGCAAAAAAAAAAAATTTTTTTTAAATATAACAAAAACAAAAAATATACACAAAACACAAATATTTGGCATTTCAAGTCTCCAAGTGCAAATAACTTTTGTTTTTACTTTTGCTTTTTGGTGCCTCTATGGCGGAGTCAATGAGCAATTATTTATGGCTTTTCGTTGCCCACTTTGCGTGATAAATTTAATACCAATCATTGTAAAGGCAAAAAAAATGTTTTCATGCATTGTGCTGGACGTGTTAGAGCCGAATAGAAATTCCGCACATTTACTGTAAGCAATAAATTTCCAATATATCACCCAATTTCGAAATTCACTCGGTGTGTTGTGAAGTTATTTGAAGTGCTTTCAATCATCCTGAGACAGAAAGAAAATTGGTGGCGAATATAAATGCATATGTATGTATGCAATAACGGTTTCAAGTCTAGTATTTTGTATAACCTTTAAACTTTTAAATGAAGTAACATTTTTTTATGAGTGGATGTTTAACTTTTTCACCAGAATTTATCTTTCTTATATCGAAACATTTAGTAGGAAAAACACAGCCTACCCGTATTCATTCTTCACCTGTAGTGAACCTTTTTAATAATTGTAAGAATAGTAAGCGGCGGAGTACCCATATCCTTTCTTTCCTGTCTCCACTCTTTTTTCTCTTAATGGTATCACAATGCACGAAATTTGTGCCCTCTCCATGAGAGCTTAACCTAACCCAAGCCATGGCCGGCCGCCGCAGCCGAATGGGTTGGTACGTGGCGACCATTCGGAATTCAGAGAGGTTCGAGTCTCGGGGTAAGATCAAAATAAAGAAAACGTTTTTTTTAATAGCGGTCGCCCCTCGGCAGGCAATGGCAAACCTCCGAGTATATTTCTGCCAGGAAAAAGCTCCTCATAAAAAATATCTGCCCTCTGCCATGAAAAAGCTCGTCATAAAAAATATCTGCCTTTCGGAGTCGGCTTGAAACTGTAGGTCCCTCCATTTGTGGAACAACATCAAGACGCACATCACAAATAGGAGGAGGAGCTCGACTAAACACCCAAAAAACCTAAGCCATGGAGCTGCAATGAGAATCTAATATTCCTTTTTGAGGCATCTTTGTATTTGTCTTGGTTCTACTTTCCTGTAAGTGGTTATTTTTAATTACGTGCCGCAATTTTCATTTCATTTCATTGGAATTCAGAACCATCAGTGAATATTGAAATAAAAATAAAAAAAAAGGATGGTTATTTCCTTACTTTTCGTACAAATTTACTATACTTTGTTGATATAAGGCCTTATTTTGTGAAAGAAATAATTTTCCAGCAAGATGATGACCCGAAGCATACGCCACAGAATGTCTAATACTAGCTGGTTGAGCAAAACTTTCAAGTTAACACTTGACCACCATAGAGTCTAGATCTAAACGCCATCCAAAATTTGTGGATTACTTTCCAAACGGAATGGAAACTTTATGATCAGGCTCATAGAAGGTTAGAGGTTAGGATAGGTTACTGTCGATGCCACCTCCATGATTGCGTAGAGAGACTGACTTATGCCTGGAGGCTCATTCTCGTATCACAGGCACTTAGTAACATATTCGTATAAGAGCTTAAGAGCTGAGTAAAGTTAGGCAAGCGACGATAAAATTAAAAAAAATGATAATTACTTAAAACTGTATGGCCGATAAAGTATCGCTTTATATGCCCGAGGCGGTGTCGTATAAGCCCCCTGGTAGATGACCAGATCTTCAAATGCACCTGATGCGCTTTCTGTAGATTTCGAGGCTAAGGTGTCAGGAGGAGAAGGTCTTATCTACACGGTGACCATTATGTCTCTTTCCGCCGTATTTGATTCAGCAGATCCGTTCAAGGCGTTCGCAGACTGAACCTCTGGTGGCTTATTCTTCTTGAATACTATCAATGCAATGGAGTTGAAGCCGTAGTGAACTACTCCACCACTGTCCGCGATAGCTGGGGCGCAGCTTCGTTGATAATAAAACCAATGTAGCATTTCCTGGGTATTAAATGGTTCAGCTGTAACCCAGTTTGGGATGTCGACACTATGAGCAACTACAGTTTTTGCCCTTGACCACAGTTGTCCCACAGAACAGAAGATGCACGGTACAAGCTTCGCACGGTCCTGTAGACAGCTCGGTTAACCGGTGTCGGGCCAGTGTGGTGCGTAAATTAGCCTTATAGATGTTACGGAGACCTATTAAGATCGACTTACAATTATCTGGAGATATGTTACCGTCAGAGTGTCCCTGTCCATAATTGCCATCGTCAGGTGCTCTTTCGGCACCTCGTTAAAAGCTTTGGAGGGCTTTGCCTAATACTAACTGGATTATGGGAGGGCTGAAGGCCCTTGGAAACAAGATGATCTCTTGGATCCACTCTGTGTACTCTGCCTCGTAAAGGCCGGTTCCTTCGGCATTGAGGAGCACAGAGGGTGGGGAATGTTTTCCTCATCGTTTTTTACTACTTTGCTGTGGTCACTCGTGACGAGAACTTCTTTGGCTCATTTTAAAGAGGCCCTTTCATCAGGCGTGGGATCGCCTTCCGGCATCGTGGACAATCTCTCTACTATCATGGAAGTAGCGTCTTTCCCGTTTTGCCTTTACATAGAGCATGCCACTCTTTGGAGCAACATGGGCATTGATTGAGTTCGTTAGTTTCTGCAATTCCGATAAAGTCAATACTCTCGCGCACCTCGGAGGCTGTGCCTGCTCGTTAAGGGCTCATGGCCAGCCGCTTTGATGTCCTTGCACCTATTTAGCCAAGTTTGACTTTTCTTTAATCTGCCCCATTTCACCAGACAGCGACCCTCAAGGAATTGAGCTTTAATACCTCTGCTAAATAGACTAAAAACTTGTATAGCCAAAAATTTTCTGATAAAAAGTGTGAAATTTTGATGGAAATTGGATGAATGTTTAAACATTTTGTATAAAGTTATGAATTGAACTTTCTAAAAAAATATTTTTAATTAATTTAAAAAAATATTTTAACAGCGCTTCCTTTATATAAAACAATAATTATATAAAAATAGGCATAATTTCACTTTTAATTTCTTGGACCCCCTTGGTGTACACTCTTTCAATTCAATTTGTGTAAAGAAGCAATAAAGTGTGAATTAAACAGCTAAGACGAAGGCAATCCAAATCAATTTAAATCGTGTCTAATGCATTCTGATACAGTTTACATAACGCACACAATTTATGTTACGTATTTATAAAATAAAGGCCATACATAGTTTTTGCTGAACATTTAACAGCCACCGAAGGGCCTACTACGAAATTTCGTAGTATCATAGTTAATTAGCAAAAGTGGGTTACTGTGTTGGTGCTCACCACTCACTTTTCACTTGAATTTGGCACCCCTCAGTGACACGGCTACTTGCCACATTTCAACACACTTAAGCAAGTGCAGTTGTATGTATTTGTTGAATTTCTCATGTAAATTTGTTTGCGTGCATTTTGTGTATACTCTGCAGAGAAATCCATTGAAGTTATGCCTTCTGGTACATACCGAACTATGAAGCCGGAATATTTTAAATAAAAGTATTAGATATAAGTTCCGTATTATCTTACAAGGGAAAATTTCGCTGTACCCCCAATGACTTTAAGTTATGTTCGCAAATAATTTCCGATTTTTTAATTTTTTCTTTGCCACGCATACTGTAAGAGTCATCTGTAAAAGCCGATGATATGACGAAAAATGTAAGAAGACGGCAAAAAAAGGTCTAAATTGCCTTCAAATCGAAAGACTTTCTTAGAACAAGTTTAATGATTTTTAGCGAGCTTAACTGTCATTGGGATGGTACGTTAGGGTGGTAGAAACTGAGATATGGTGGATGAATACTAGAACGTGGTACTGCAACTCCAAGACTTTGAAACAAGAAGAATTGCTTTCTCGAGATAAAAATATCGACATGTGACACTTTAGAATCTGACCACAAATACCGTCTAAAAATACTTTAATACAAAGGAGGCTGCCCTGATTGTATGTATTTTTGCATTTTTGACTAGTGCCAGTCGACCAGACAGGCGCACCATGATTCAGAACCGTCCAGCCAATTGCTTTAAATGTCACCATCAATATTTCTTTCTCTTTTCCCCAAGTACTGCCGGCAAGCGATTTGAGGACCTTGTTGCGGTTTTGGACAGTAATAGCAATGGCGGTTGTGTGCGTAGAAAAGGAGAGCAGCCTATTGAAGCTGACGCCCAAGATTTTGGGGTTATTTACTGTACATATTGGAGTGTCATCGATTATGACGTTTAGCTGTAGTTTGACATCGTCCTGATACCCATGCCCATAGCCACTTGTAAATTACTTATAGACAGGGAAACCATCAAAAAGGTAAATACAATCTGGCAAAACCTCACAACATGCGAACTAAGCAGACAGACATGGCCGAACTGGAACAGCGGTCGATCGAAGATCGTGCTAAGATTCAACAGGGAATCTTTAAGAAAAATGATAGGTGTATTAACAGGTCATTGTCACGCTAGAAGGTTAGGACTACCTTACTTCGATTTCTGTAGAAGCTGTCTAAATACAGAAGAAGAGGAAACAGTCAGACACCTTTTATGTGAGTGTGAAAGCCTAGCTATGAGAAGGCTGCGCACTCTCGATACAGCATTTCTAACCGATGTAGCGGATATAGCCCACCTAAAACTAACGAAGCTCTGTTCGTTTATTAAAGCAACCGGATGGTTTGAAAAGGAACACGTAGAGTAAGGATAAGCTCCAGTGGTATCACAATGGACCTGCCGAAGGTCTAAGTGTGTCTTACGACAACCACCCTACCAACCTACCTACCTTGACATCCTCCTGGTGGTCTAGGTGGTAAAGAGGATCGTCGTGGCTTAAGTGTAGAAAGTTGGAGATTCTTCGCAATAAAAAAAGTGAAGTAATCATTCACTTTGGAAAACAAGCCTTTATCGAGCATTATCGAATAATCGTCATCATTGGAGGCCAGAAAGACTCCCTTCGATATGTAGAAGTTGAAAAGCAAGGGGGATAGGTCTCTGCCCTGCGGAATATCTTGCTTTATCTTCCTCTGTTTCGAGTTTTGGTCTCGAAAGATGATTGACGAGTGCTGAACAATCAAAAAGTTCGCGGACAACCTCTTCAGAACCGGCGGAAGGGGCGACTGTATAATGCCATTTAGCAGCGTGGAGTGGCTAACTTTATCGAAAGCCTTCTTCAGGTCCAGCGCTACTAGGAAAGTCCTCGCGTAGGAATCGTTTTGGTAAAGCTCGGGTTGGCTAATTGGGTGTATATGACGGTGAGTACTGTGGTGGTGCTGTAAACTCTTCGAAATCCATGCTGATACGTGGACGGGGTCAGGTGTAGGAGTAGGAATAGAGGACTTCAAGAGTCTTCATTATTGAGGAATGAAGAGGCATCGGGCGATAAGACTCCGCTTGGTAGGCGGGGTTCACAAGTTTCAATAGTGGGACCACTCTCCCTGTTTTCCCCATGTCAGGTATTATGAGAGCGGCCATAAACAGGCTTAATACCCTTGTGAGAAATTCTACTCCCAATGGACCCAGGTTTTTCAGCACCACCACTTTAAGTTTGTGCCTTCGTAAAACGTATGCCTTCAATAAAAATAGGTGCTGGTTCTCATTCATGGGAAAGTGCTTAACGCTTTTGTCTTTGCTTTGTTGAATTTCACTTGGAGTGATGATGCCTTGTCAATCGTCTTGTATTGCCACTTTCGCATTAAAAAACACAACTGAATTCAATCAGTTGTTGTTGGTAAATTTTACTTGTAAAAGTTTCAGCCGGGTTCATAAGCTAATTTCACTTAACAATAATTAGCTTTGGAAAATGCGGCTATAAGCGAAAGTTTCTGCTTTTATTTTATTTCTATTTTTTTATCTCGCATTTTTGGATTTTGCAAAGCGCACCACTTATATCCACTAAACTTATCCACAACCTTGACATCAAGGTTCTCATAAATTTAAGAGTAAATTTATTAAGAGTTAGAGTGCACTTGTTATTTGGATTACTGCTGCTATTCTCCTTATGCGCGCTTTGTTTGTCACACAGTTAAGTACATATTTTGCAAGTAGTTAGTGGAAAATTGGCAATACACATTTTCAGACTTTGAGTCGCCAATAATTCATTCTAAATAATTGGCATACTGCCAAGTATAGTTGAGAAAATGTCCTTTATATTTTATTGCTATTGTTAAGTAGAATAAAGCAGTGGCTTTTTCAAGTTAAAGGTCAACATTGGCGTCAGTAGAAAGGTAAAAAAAATTAAAAAAAGCGAAAAGTGAATAAGGCGATTTTGGCTACAAAAGCTGCAGTTTGCAGTTTAAAACTACTTTATTTCTCAAACTATTATTCGCTGTTTTCAAAATGTCAAGAGTTGTTGCAGCAATGATAATTACGTTATTTCCTTTTTTCTCTCCATACCTAAAAGTATAAAAAAATTGCTTTACTAATAACTAAAAATCGTCGTTAATGTGACCCAAATTGATTAATCAGAAAATTTACGAGCAATCGCGATGAAAGGTAATAAACGTACATATGTATGTACACACTCCGCGACAAAACGATGGCGCCTCAACATTTTGAATGTTCATTATTTTTTTTAAAGTATAGCCTATTATCCAACAAAAACCATGCAAGTCTAATTTTAATTGGGCTCATCATCATTAGCTAACCAGTCTTGTGCAGACCATTGCTTCCACTCGGACAATGAATACTGGTATAAGGTTGTCATACTTAGAACCAGTCTTATCTAGGAAAGCCAGATTACCCAGTTTTTTTGCTTCCTTTTCTTCTTCTGAAGTTTCCCACTTTGTGAGGTACCCAGCTTCCGGTTGCGGTTAAAAGTTTCACCGGTAGTAGCATTTGAGTTGGGAGATTGACAGTAAGAGGTGATGAATTTCTAATAAGTCTTTTGGTATGGAGTTTTATAGCCCAATAAATTTTTCTTTCAAAAACGCAAGTTACCCAAAAATTCCGTTGATTTTTTATAATTTTTTCCGCTGACGGTGTTTCGCATTTTCTCTACAGGGCCCGGCATTCGAAGTGAAACCAACTTCAGACCGCTCGCGCGCTGATGCACGGGCATCATCTGTCTGTTAGTTGGCTAAATGACAGTCGAAAAAAGCAAATCAATCAAATCAATCAAATTTGGCTGGAAAATCAGTACCAGGGATTGTTCGTGAGCTCGAGTACCTTAAAGTAAATTTCAAATTGAGCGATTCGTAAACTCACAAAACGATAGACTTTATTTGACCGATGCTTTAAACGACAAGGAGGCAGCACCCGCCATAGGTAAAGGTTTGGACCGTTGTAACTGCAGATGGGCGCTCTCCAATCGTTTTTATCGAGCCTGGCGTCAAGGTAAATGCGAAATATTATTGGAAAAGTATTCTGGAGGTTGCTTTGAAGCCATGAGCAGACAAACATTTCGGTGACAGACCATGGATGCTTCAACAGGACTCGGCACCGTCTCATAAAGCTCGAGTGAACCAAGAATGGCTAACAAACAACGTTTCGAACTTCATAACGTCCACACAATTGCTCTCAAATTCAGCAGCGGCGAATATGATGGATTATTCTCTTTGGGCCATTTTGGAGAGCAAAGTCCGAACTTAAAGATTCACCAGTATCGAGGCGCTGAAAGAAGCCAATGTCTGCGAGTGAACCAAATTACCTGCAAGTCACATTCGGGTAGCTTGCGTTTCGTTTCTGAAGCGTCTCAAGGCAGAAGGAGGTCATATCGAGCAAAAGCAAATTGATTCTTAATTTTGTATTATTTTCTCACATTTTTTACTTTAAATTGAATAAAAGTAATTTTTCAAACTCCATTTATGACCTTTTTAATTGGTTACACTTCGAGTGCGGGACCCTGTATATGAAAAACAATGTCGAGTGCGCCTGATTGAGCCTGTTGCAAAAATAAATAAACAACACTAACAGCAGCCTTGAAGCGCTTACCAGCAGTTAAATCAAAACTGCAACTTTCTGCAGATACATAAGTTTTCGACAATCATTTGCAAATTTTCAGATCACCTAATACGACATAGTTTGTTGGCACATGAAGGGAGATAAAAAAAGCCCCGAAATGTAGAGTAAATAAACAAAAATTAAATATTAACATTTCTCCTTTTCGATATATTCCTTTTCTATTCTAATTCTAATACTTCACAGACTTTTTACGAAGTTCCTCAGAGTGAATAAAAATAGTCGACTTGACTTCACCAACACCTGTAACTTCTTTTTCCTCGAAGCGCTTTCTTAATTTTAATCAGATTCTTAATAATCAGATTCTAAATATCGTGTCGAAGCCACACTCGCAACTATGAAGGGAAACATATTTCCCCGAAAGACTGACGACTTTTCCTTGATAATTGACAAAAACTTCATTCGTGCTTCAATTCAGGCTTATAGCGATGCCTCCTAGGTATATCTCCATAAATATATCAGTTATCATTGCACCTATTTTGACTTGCATGTGCACTAGACGCGCTGTTGCTTCTAAAGCGAACTGAGCATTCTTCGTACCCAACTTGTGCTGATCTTAGATATACCAAAGTGATCATTAAGGATATTTGAAACGATCGTAGATGGCTCCAACTCTTTCTACTATTTATTTATTTGATCAAACGTGCATCTTTCGTAATCTTTCAATAAATGGGATAATACTAAAATTTATTGAGAAAGTTGGGCTCAGGTTGGTTGGTCAGAGAATTACTCTAAATCTACGAAACGGATGCAATAGATTTTCCACGTCGCAGTGCTAAGTCCTCTGCTAATAATAATAATAATTGAGAAACTTCGAACACAGCACGAATCTAAATTGTTTCCATAGCTGATATTTTATTCCCGATTGAATTTTTTATCCGGTGATTTGACTGAAGCTTATTATTTCAAGTTGTTTTGATCTTCGATTCCGTGCTCTTTTAATTTTCCTCGTAGCGACCAAATTTAAAATACGTCTGATCAAAAAATATGTTTTTATTGAATAAATTCGACAGCCAACTTGAGCTGTTCAAAAAAATGTATGGAAAAATAATATTTTCAGATATATTATTAGTTTATCCGTTAGCAAACATTCACATTATTTATGAAACACGACTTCAGTCATGGGGCTGGCTTCGTAGTAGCGCATCCTGTTAGCCACGTTTTCCAAAATCTTGGAGACGGTTTCTGGCTCTATCTCGCAAATGGCTTGCTTGATATTCGCGTAATTGCCTGAACAGTTAATGGATAGTTCAGTTTTCAAGGACCTTCACAAAATAATCTAACAACGTGAGGTTATAGCTTCGAGGTGTCAACTGATATCGCCGAGATGGTTCGTAAAACGATTACAGAATTTAGGATCGATTGTGGCATTGCCTGTATGGCATGGCGCACCATTTTTCTATAACCAAAGATCGTCAAAGACGACATCTATGTATTTCCGTATCAATTTCCGCCTACAAAAATGGTTTATCATGCGTTTGTAGCGTTCACTGAAATTGCGTATCCAGCAGCATTTTCCAAGAAAGATCCAAAATCCGCACCATACTGATGTCGCATTCGCGTTTTCTCGATGATCACGTGAGAATTTTTCGATCCGCAGATGGGGCAGTTTTGTTTGTTAACATAGTCGCCTAGACGAAAATGCGCCTCGGGGAAAAGTATGAATTTGATTTCTTTAAAAAAAAAACCCATCGTGGAGTTTACCTAACACTGACTTTGAAAATAAGTTCGAGAAATGTTCCAACTTTGTTCAAGAGTAAAGGGATTCATTTCGTTCTGCGGATATATGACATGGACTTTGTACAGGGTAGGCCATTTAAAGCGGGCCCATTTGTTTCTGAAAAAAAACATTGAAAAAAACATTTTTTTTTGTGTTGATATGAAAAATCATTTATTTTGATTCAAGGAGATTTGTTCCAGCTAGTTTTTGAAAATGATATCCTTCAAATGTTTGCCTCTGGCCTTGATGGCCAAATGTGTCCTTTTTTCGGCGTTTTCCATCGTTTTGGCCAATATTTCGGCCGGTATGGCAGCGATTTCGCGTCGGATATTGTTTTTAAGTTGAGTTAGAGTCCTTGGCTTGTTGATGTATACCTTGGATTTCAGATAACCCCACAAATAAAAGTCCGGTGGCGTCAAATCTGGTGATCTCGGTGGCCACGGAAAATCACCATTTTTCGAAATCAACCTTCCAGGGAACAATGGCTTCAAAAAATCGGGTTTAATTTTTGTGCCATTTGAATTTTGTACGGAAACATTTTCAAATCAATGCGAATTATGCGCCTGAGTGTTGTCCTGGCGATGCCTAATTCCTGAGAACCACGATAACTCGATGTTCGCGGAGTCTCCTCAACACTGGCTCGTACAGCCTCGATATTTTCAGCAGAACGTCGTGTACGTTGTCTGGATGCGTGGCTGGTATTGCTGAGACTACCGTGGTTAATAAATTTTGCGTATAAACGCTGTAAAGTGCTTTTGGATGGCGCACTTTTAACTTTTTTTTTTTTTAAACGCACGTTGAGTTTTCACAATTGAAAAGTTATTTTGGATGTAAAGCTGAATTATTTCAGCGCGTTCTTTTGGAGTGTACTGCTCCATGGTAAAAATTGTCTTGGACTGACGCTTCCAACGCGCTATGTCATTAGTCGATCTGACGTTCCTGTCAAAAGTTATAGGGTTGCCCGATGGGCCCGCTTTAAATGGCCTACCCTGTATTTAGATTTCCAGCGGAAAAGCGCTGCCACTGTCAAAATAACATCTGATTAAAAAACAATTACAATTACAATTAGGCTACTCTGTACGTAAGTTCTTTGGCCTTCTTCTTGATTTTTTTTGCTGTAAAATATCTCATTTGCACTGGCGGCTTGACAATTTTTTATTCAACTCATGACTGCCAAAAATTTACTATCCAATGCCAAAATTTATTTTTCTTACAATTGGCGTAGTTTAGTGCAGGAAATGTAAGTTTATGAGATGGGTGCCAAGTCGCATTCAGTTGAGCACTCAGAGTCACTTCAGTCACATCCTTCTCGATGAGTATACTGTGTAATTCTTTGCTCGCTCAGGGTAGCTCGCGCGTGTCCGAAACTGCACATTTTGTGTTTCTTTTATCGGTGCTCGAGTTATTTAGAGCCATATGGAGAGCGCAATTTGTGTTTTCAATAACCTGGATTCACTCAGAAAAAAATTGTTGTGAAAACTGTCACGTTTAGTTGTCGACTGTTTTGTGCAAGAAGAAAAGGAATTGAAAATTATTAATTATTAATGAATTATTTCGAGGGCATTTCGTTTTCACGTTCATTTGCCCGAAAATGAAAAAAAGCAGTTCAATTATCAATAATCCAATCTCACATACTTTTTACACAAAAATGCTCCAGGAACAGTTGACCCTACATTTCGGCTAACAAAAAACAAACAATACAGATCTTATATTTAATCACCCTGTATATGTCGCGCATGCAATTGGGAGATAATACACACACACAAAAATATATATTCGTATGTCCGTACAATCGCTTTGCATTTAAAATCTACTAAAAGGTACAAAACATATTCGGCGACTCGAAATAGGTTAATGTGAATGGTTGCTCAGGTTGGGCTTAGCTGCCTCTTTGCATGCTGAAAAGGTGTTTCTGTAAACACTGTCACACAACACTAATTTACATATCAACGTGCTTAAGTGTGTTAGATGCGATACCTATGCAGGTACACATATACGTATCGGTATGTCTGTGGGTTGTGAGTTCTACTCAATTTATTCTTCACGCTGGCGCACATTTCAAAAGCGAATTAAGGTCGTCACTGTTGGGCTTGGGCAATGGGTGGGTGGAGTCAAACCTAAGTATAGGAATTACATGCATGTCTGTTTTGGTAAAATTGTAGCTTGATTACCCAAAAACTTAACCTACGTATGTAATGAAGAAAAGTTCTCATTTGTGTGTTTGCCTCGCGGTTTGTTTTCACTTTCTGCCCTACTTCGTAAAAACGCGTGGTAGCCACAACATTCACTCTTCTTCATTGGAATGAAAATGTATGCGTTTTTTTATATCTCTTTTTTTATTTTTTATTTTTTATTTATTTATTTATCGGCCTGCACAGAACACACCTTAATCAGGCAAGAAGACGCTTTGCGTTGGTCATGACAGCCGTAACGGCACGCTAGATAAATTTACTTATCTGCTTTTACCCCAACGTAACACAATATCGTTCGTGTTGTGCTGGAAGTTAAAGGCGAGCGCACGCTCTGCTGGCTAGCGTCTAGCAACTTGAGACTGCATGCGTTTCAAGCGCACCTCTATCGCCCATTCATTCACTTATCAAAACGACGCTCATTCGCTGGTTGGTTAGGCTGCGTGCGCTTTTCATTCCATATCATTTTATTCATAAATATCTACCGACTGCCGAAAATGAGGAGGTTATTCAATTTGAGGGTTTTCATTTTTGGGATTACTAATCTGCTAGTGGATTATTTATTTTGTTATGGCATTCTGAAATTCTCTAGAGTTTCAATCACTGCGTTACGAAAGTGTTACATACTAGCATCTGGCAGCTATTAGCCGAATATAAAACTTCAGCAACTTTAAACCAGGTAGATACCTATGAAATGAGACTTTTTTCAATTTCAAACGTTTATTAACAAAAAATGGTTACAAATTTAATCTTCAAAATAAATTGGCCGTCTTTGGCCGCAAACCAATCATCGAGCCATTTTTTGCAATGAATTGAAGCGCTGCTCGGAAAGTGCGTGGCCCATCGCTGCAAACAAATGATAATCGGAAGGCGCTAAGTCTGGTGAGTAAGCCGCATGTACCAGCGGTTCCCAATCGTACCTCTCCACCAATTCCCGGGTCGCTCTTGTTCGATGTGGCGGGGCATTGTCATCAAGAAAAATTACTTTGTGACGCCGATCGGCATATTCAGGGCGGACCATACGATCGTTTACGCTTGGGATTGTAGAAATACACCCATTTTTCATCACCCGTAACGATTCGATGCAAAAAAGACTTCCTTTTGAACCGCGACATTGGGTTGAAAAGTTTGAGGATTTTGCATGAAGTTTAAAAATTGAGCTTATATAGTTTTAGATAAAAAATGAGCTATACTTTTACACAAAAATAATAGATATTAAAAAAAGAAGTAGTCAAATCTAGTGAAAATGTTGAAGTGCTATTCTTTTATCGCGGTTTATAATTTTTTTAAATTATATACAGCACGACTATACTCAGTCTGTGCGGCTCAATAACCTTATTAGGTTGTTCTCGTCTAAGCCTGAGAGTTGTTGAAGACTCTCGAACAGTGGTTTCCCCAGGGCGACCCTCTGTCCTTCCATAGAGCAGGGCATTCACAAAAGTAATTGAAAATTGTTTCCTGTTTCTCTGGCTGTTTACACCTGTGACAGTGTGTGTTATGAGAAATGCCCATTTTGGCTGCTTGTTCCCTGATTATCCAAAAGCCGGGTATGACCGCAATTTGAGTCTACAGGCGTCCCGTCGCGCCATGTTTATCAATGTTGACGATTGTTTGAGGCCGTAGCTGGGCCATAACGTTCTGCTAACTACAATCAGCAATTCGAAGGTATTCGTGATTGCTGCCAGTGGTGTGAATACCGATTCTGTAAGAACTTTATTCATGGCAGATCTTCGTCTTTCCAGTGCATCTGCTTTGTAGCCCAATCCAGTGTCTGGATTGCAGTTTGGCTATCTTGCCCTTAAAAGACAAGAGTTCACTATGCTCAGGTTAATCTTTACACACCCGGAAATTTATTTCCAAAATTCGCTTTCTGTAGGCCAAACTTACAGAGTACAAAAAAGTCTTGGCGCCGGTAGAGATGAGTCTGACCGATGAAGTCACATTTCGACACCGTTTCCAAAAACTCGTTTCTCTACTTAAACTATGTGAAAAAATGTTGTGATACACCCGAATTTCATCCAACTGCTAAATTATTCATAGCTGAGGCTTATTTTTGGCTTCCTGGCCATTTGATTGCGTAAAAATTTCATATTTTGAGTGAAAAAACTCTTCACACAACACTCGAGACTCCATTGCATCATGAAAGTCACTTTTTGTTTGTGGTCTGCATCCCTGAGGCATAATTGGTTCATACATTTTTTAAACTGCAAGTGAAGTGAACACGACTTTTTGGTACCAGTCGTCAATACTAATCATCTAAGTGCTTCTAGGAAGATGGTGTGCCATAATGCTCGTGAAATTAGCACTTTGTTGGAACAAGCCGAAACATTAAAGGATTTTAGCCTATCGATTGCTCACTCCGGCACTAATTTTCGTAGGGATATAGCAAGAAGCTGGTAATTACTGACAAACCAGTTATGATGAGTGGCTGCATTTGGTGTAGTATTTGTGTCATAAAGTCGGCTATGCTGGTAGGTTGGGTTAGGTAGAGCTGGTTGATCTTTAAACAGATCTTAGGCCTCTATAGTCTATTGTGTTACTATGTATATGGAGTCAAACTCTTATTTTATCTAACTCTTAATGCACGTCTTCGCGAGTTTTAACAAGCTGTTCATCCTTTTGTCAGCAATATCCTTCAAGGATGAAAAATATGTTGATATTAGGCACATTCGCCGAGCCCTACAAAGAGCAGCACAGCGGTGAAGTGATAAAGTAAGTTTTCCAAATACCCTTAGTACTCGCCGCATGGCATGTGTTACATCACTATGGACTATTCTCATTTTGGCTGCGTGATGTGGGTTGAGTCAGTGTCCCGTCGCCAACATGTAGGTACTCCAACCAATATATGACAGATTTTTTCTAGAGTGTGATAAAATAAAGTTTGTAGTTTTCGTATTCCAAGTCCTTAGCATATTTTTGACAGTTTTGTACGAGGCTGATTGTTCCCATATCGACTATGTTTCCAGAGCTAGTACCATATTTACATCCGTTTTTTCAGAAAGGAGAGTGATGGATATATTTCTGACGATGTGAATCTCAGCAAGCGAGGGCTTTAGTGAGCTCATCGGCTCTCTCATTTCCTACTATTCCTTTGTGTCCTTACATCCAGTAAACAGTGATCTGCCTATTTCCGCAGAGTTCATCCATTTTGGATCTGTATTGTTGAACGCATTCCGAGTTAGTTCAAGGAACCATTATTGCTTTAATAGACGCTTGGCCATCAATGAAAATGCTATGCAGGTAAAAGTGGTACAAAATTAGATCGGCAATACTGACCATTTTATTAGTTTTAGCGCCATGAGCCAAAGGCGCTTATAAAATGATGAATTATTGAAATATTTCAAGTCTATTTATCGGATTTAAGCACTGATATGCTTTTGTAAGTAAATTAATTACACTTCCTCTTGGGTTCAACTGGGTATTTTATCTAATGGAATTTCTGTGACTAAGCCTATGTATCTGTATGCATTAGGTTCCCTTCAACTTGAAGGCCAAGTTTTCGGAATTTTATACATCTCACCGGTAAGGTTCAGGATGTGCCATATCATAAAGTAATAACCTCCCTGGTACAAAAAGTGACACGTCACATTATTCAACTGCCTTTGGATATATAAATAACTTTTCCCTTCACAAATCACATGCCGTGACGATATGGCGACGAAATCGGCAAAGTATTGCAGTTTATTGGGGCCCTTTGTCCCTCTCTGGAATAATAATAATAATTGTAGTTTTAAGAAAGTCTAGCGCAAATAAGCAACCAAAAACTCTGTTCGGATTCGCTAAATACGATTTCTAAAAACAACTGAATCTCAGAGAAAGTTAGCGGCTTCATTATCGATAAAAGTTCATATAGATTGTAAATTTGCTCTAAATCAGGCTACAATTACGAGTTTTCTGAATATCTGGGCTACTCCAGCGTCATTTAAGGCGTCGACCCATAACTAAGAGCCATCCAGGCGATGTCATGAGTACAAATACATTTTTGTATCAAAATCGTTCAATCCGTTTAGGAGAAGAAGAATTACAAGCTCAAGCACACCAGAAATTTATGCCCAATCAAGCAATCAAAAAATCAATTTTATCCAAAAAAAAAGCAATTCTTATGAAAAACCTTCTTCCTATTTACACAAGCGCCATGGCATTGCTTTCCTCTTGAACAGTTTTTGTTCTATTTTTGAATATTCTATAGCCGCTGATATTTGTTTTTCTCAAAAAGGGTTTTTGTTGCGTTTTTGTTTTTACATACATATAATGGATTTTTGTTTTCACATTATCAAATTTCTACGCATTTATTTTATTTGCACACGCTATGAATTTCGTTGATGGCTTAGCACGAAGTAGCGTCTTTTTCCACACTTAAACTTGGCTGAAATGAGTGATAGCCTTTTGTGACTCACGAGTGAGTGCGTATTGTCTGGAAAATTTGCTTAAAGGCTGTCTTATTATTATTGTTATTATTTTAAATTGTGTATCTTTTACATTATGTATTTTGCGGTGAGCCACGTTGTTGCAAACGGAATTGGTGCGTTGCAAGCACACTGTGTGCAATATATTTTTGGATACTCAACTGTAAACCGATATTTACTCTCTTTTAGAAGTCTCTTCATAGTAAAAATGAAAGTAAACACTTGGCCCTAAAAGCGGGTAATGTTAATTGAGGAAACAATAAATTTGAAAGCTGAATGAGTGGGTTAAAAAAAACTTAAATATGTGTAGAATGTTTTAGGTTTTTACTTATTTGACAGAAATGCTATGCTTTGGATTTGAAATCTAAAAATGTATGTGAGTACATTTTTTTCGTATTACTAATCTCACAGTGTTATAAATTAAGGCTTCTTCTCGGGACGGGAAATTGCTTTTGCTAATATTTGTTTTAAAACTTTCCTTCTTACAAAATTTGGAAATCGGTTTAATATTTCCTTCACTCTATTTATTGAGAAGCTCTAATAGATTTGGATTAGGAAAATTTAATATGTATGGGTATTTTAGAAGAGAAGAATGGTTAGAAATGGATGGAATGGTCAGCAATTCGGCAAATTTGGCATATTGGCGGTACTATGTTTTTGATTAAGTGTGCGTGCGTGAGATTGGTACGGCTTAACTATCGGCGTTTGATGCATCAGTTAATTATAGTTCAAATTAGAAGTAGAATTGCGGATCGATTTTTTGAATATTCCTATTTATTCACAGCGTTATAAATGTAAATCAAATCTATCTAAATGATAACGAGTTTCAGCAGACTTTTTTCGAACTCTTCAAAAATATGATCTTTTAATTCTGCGTTATTTTTAGCAACCAATCGGGGCCCTCGACATTCATAAACCAAAATATATTTACGTATAGTATTTTTTTAAAGTGATTTTGTTTATCATTTAGGTGTTTTCACAAAGACTTTTGGGTCATGGTAACATACATCCTGTATGGAAAACGGAAGGTCAGACTACGTTATTCCACAAGTAAATTTTGGCAAGAGGCCTGGTAGAGGCATGTATTTACAGACATATATTTATATATGGCTATCGGAAGGGCTTCGAATCTGATTACCACGCAAACAGTTTCTTTACAGAAGGCTCCAAACGGACGGGAGGAGTAAGAGTGGCTGTCTTCTGCTCGCAGTTTGATCGCTAAAAATCTTTCAGGATTCCTAATCACTATACCATATTTCAAGCTGAGATCTATGCTGTAACCAAAGCAGCTGAATACGCGTTGGATTTTACTCCCCTCGATACTCGCACAAACCTATGCATCGACAATCAAGCTGCTATTTAAGCAATAATGGCTGTAATAACTAGCTCGGTATGCGTGCAACGAATAGACGAACACTGCGAAAAATAGACAGGTCACAATTTACTGGGTACCAGAGCACAAGGGAATACAGAGAAATGACAGAGTAGACGAACTTGCTAAGGCAGGCACCAGCTTGCCTAGAATGAGTACGTCGAACTCTCAGTTTTGAAGACGAGAAACTAACTCTGGAAACATAGTCTATATGGGAAGCCTCGATCTCCCACAGGATTGCCAAAATAATGCCACGCACTTGCAACGCGAAAACAATCAACTTAATTTTATCACTCCCAAGGAAGAATGCCCTTCACTCTTCTTTCTGAAATTTCATCCAAAAGATTCTGGCGCATTTTTAAAATACCAACTGTTATTGCGTCACTCGAAATATTTCCAGTTGGTGTTTATTGTGTAGAAATAAAAATCTAAATTTGTAATACCTTCTGTTGTAATCTCCTAAAAATGCAATAAGCGGCTGCTTTTAGAAAATCTATTAGAATCTATATGTAGGTATAAGTGCAATTACTTACATTTGTTAGACAAACTGCCACCGCTCATAAAAATATGTTGTAAATAAAAAGTCGCATACAAATTAACAGAGGCTTGGTTCCATTCACTGTAGTTAGATGCTTTTTAGTTGCCCAACAACTATCGTTCGACTAGCTCGACCAGTGAGCTCATTTGCGTAAAGTCAAGTTCATCTTCATATAAGGGAACTTGACTTTCATTGACTTCGTGGCAGTGCCGCTGACTCGAATTAGTTATGCGGCTGCTGCGATGAATACAAAATGAATATGTCTATTGCCACAATTCCAATTAAATTAAAACTAACGTAGGACAAAAAATAAAATAATTAATGTTTATACTCGTACATACATATGCATGTGGATATGTAAATTTATGTAAATGTGGATATGTTTTGGTACATGAAAAATTCAGGGAGAGTGATTGTGTGAGTTTAGGGCCAGGTAAAGAGTACTTGGAGGGTTCACACTGATATATGAATAACACTGGTCTTAAAGATTTTGTTTTTGTGAATATGAGACTGGATTCTGACGTAGTTTCGTTTGCTGAATACATTTCTAGGTTAAAAAAACGTATAAAAAGAAGTATAAAAAATTGGAGGTGAAAGCACATAAAAAACGTGTTTCGAGCGCTTTTAGATATCTCTTCCTTTCTTAAAAATCTGACATGCTATACACTTCAACTTTTACTCAGTTCAAAACTTGATCCTTACACTATAAAAAACTATCTAAGCAGATCAAAAAAAAAAAAAAAAGAATTTATAAAACCAAAAACTTTGAATAAAATGGGATTAACCCTTTAAAATCGAGCAAAGGCAATCGGGTTGCAAATTATTATAATTTAAACTCATAAAAATGACTACTCAGGGGTTTTTGGCGTCGCTGATTTCAATTGGGATGCCAATTTTTCTAAATTTATAAAGGCAGTAAGCAGTGACTCCAAATCTCTCAGAAAGTTCAGGCTGATGACCTTAGCTCAAACATGCAGTACACAAAAATACATCGTTACCAGTTCTATATAAAAAAAGTTGTATTTTTTAGACCTGTGTATCACGTAACTGGCTGACTCAAACAAAAAAATTAAAATTTCAACTAGATATTTACATAAAGACTTCTGGTGGCACCTGGTGTCCATACCCATGATTGGGGTAGTCCCAGGTTCTATACTCCTCCGCCGATTCAAAAAGCTAATTTTATATGGCCCACAATATATAGTAAATATACTTAAAATTTTGAACAAAAAAATTAATTGTCCTTCCAAGAAAGGTATATTTTATACTAAAAAAATATTGTTTTAGAATTTGTTTTGTTAATTTTTTGGACAAAATATACCTAAAAAAACTTTTGTTTTCCAAATGCTAAAAAATTTTTTTTTTAAGAATGCTCCTTAAAATGTTCAATTTTTAAAAATTTTTTGTTAATTTTTTAGGTTAAAAAATATCTTTTAAAAAATTATTTTCGAAAAAAAAATCTATTCTTTTGCTGAAGAATTTTATTTTCCATATATTACACACAAATTTTGAACAAATAATTATGCTACTTTCCAAAAATAGTATAAAAATTAATTAAAAACTCTATATACTAATTTTCCATTAGAATGTCTCAAAATTTAAAATTTTCTTTTTTAATTTTTGTAGCTTACTTTTTATTATACTCAATTCTACGCTTGGCAAACCGGAAAAAGAGTCAAGTTAAGTGGAACGAATTTTATGGTTATTTGAAGTTTTTTTTTTGGAAAACATGAGCATGGTATTCAAAAATCGTTGGCTTCTAAGTTTATATACTCCTTCACTTGCCTAATTTCATGTTTAAACATAATTTGTATTTGAGGCACCCTTCACTTGTGTGAGTAGAACAGGCCTTATGTAAGTATTTTGCATTGTCCAGTCATACGAATTAGATGACAATAATTTAAAACAACAAAATACGTGGTAGGCAGCTAATTTTCTCGAAAGCAATTACTTACATGCAAACATATCTCAGATGCTTAGTCAACGTGGCGAGCTGGGCTTTAAATTCGCAAATCATTGCTTTGCAAGCTAGGTGTAGTGAGTGAATGTGAGCAAGTCAGAATTATGGCTGTACTTTAATTACACTTCAAAGTCATTTAGCGTGAAATAATGATGAGTAAGTTTTAGAGCAACAATTGTTCTTCCCCTGCTAAAAGTTGCTGTAAAACATTTGTGGTTACTTACCTGCCCTAGATGGGGCTGAAGCTATCCAAAGTGCATACAAAGTATTTTATATGCATTTATGCGCGCAATAAATAATTCATCTTGAAAAATTCTCACTACAAGCTTTGAATTTAAATTGGATAATAATTGCGCTGTCATTTGCGCTGCGATATACCGGCAATGCACTCGTATGGGAAAATTCACTTTCACAGCATTCACGGCTAATTTTATTAAAAATTAGCTGAACTCTGCGTGTATAGATTTGAAAATAATTTAGCTTTGCGAGAGCTTTGGAAATGCGGAATGTATGGGAATGGATGGAACTGCGTAGTAAATACTTGTATTAGCTCTATTTTTGCTTTGACTTTTCATGCATCATTATTACTTGAATGCCATTGTTAATTAGAATACCTCGTTGGGATAGTTTAGAATAGATAGTGCCACCTTAAGAACAGGGAATCACTTGGAGAGCCGTTGATGCAGTACTGACATCTACAGAACAATCAAGTGTTTCCTGAAAAGGCTGATAGAACTATTTACGGAGCACAGTCCATGCGGATGACATCTTGTCTGGATAACGAGAATAGTACAGAATATATTTTCTGCCACTGTCCAGTATGGCTTAAAACCCAGTTCTTGAGTATGGATGGTAGGCCGTTGGACTCATACTCAAGTATGGCCAAACTACATACATTCGCTTTCCCTCGAAAAACTGATAAGATTCTTAAAAAAATTGGAAAAATTTAAATAAATGCTATGAATACTTGTTCTTTGCCTGTAATTAAAATCTTTTCTCGTCGTCTTAGACACAGTGGACATCACTGCCTGAGTGATTGGAAACTTCGGCTAGCCCTATTCTTGTTCTATTCCACTTGGATTGTCAACAAAGTATACGCTAATTGTGGTACTATTAAATGAAAAAGAACTAGGAATGAGTGGCGCTCACGAGGCGCTGCATGATTTGAGAGAATTTTCGCAGGCGGTTAATATTTAAGAGCGATAGCTCATAGGAGTTAGTTTAAAGTTAGTTAGTTCAAAGTATGTTCTAAGATGTCTGAAGCTTAATCTTTCGAAAGCAAGAAAACTGAAAAGTACTATCTAAGATGATTACAACTTAATCCTCTATCCAGCAGACTATAAACAATCGTCAAAAAATCATGTAAAATTCATATAACGTTAAATTTGGTACGCTAAAAACGAATTTGAAGTCTATTTTACATTACCTGTGATTGTTCACTCGCCAGGTAACAAAAAGAAAGAAGAAGAAACATACCTGTTGTGAATTTTTGAAGAAATTTCTGCAATATTTGGCCACTTTTTCACAAACGAAAAGATGAAATTTTTCAACTGTAATTTTTTCGACTGATTTCAACGACGGCCCTTACTAAACTGACGATAAACATCAGAATGAAACAAATGAACACTATAAATGATTTGGAATGGTTCCGTCATAGCCATTTCAAGGCAGCCATGCAGGCTCACATGAAAAAGAAAATTCCATATAAAACCAAGGAGGGTTTTATGATGACCGTCTGTAGACGGTCTTACTGGATAGAGGGTTAATATCGCCCACATAAAGAAATTTTGTCAAAGTCAGGGAGGAAAGGGAATTCACGCCAGTCTGAATGGGGAGTACGAAATAGAAGCAGGTTATACTTCCCTCCAGAAGAGCATCAAATATGCTCCTAAACCTGGATAAAGAGGACTTATGAGCTTTTACTAGATACTACACTTTTGTTTTCGTTATCATTTTAGCAAACTAAAATTAGTAGAAACACGGATATGACATTTTTGCCAACTGCATGATGAAACTCCAGAGTCCATTCGCTGCGACTGTGCAGCTCTCGCAAGAGAAAAAATCGTACAATTAGTTGGCGCGACTCCAAAACCTTTTGTGCTATGGACCAAAAAATGTGAGGAGGTACTCAGATTTATCAGAAGTCTTAAATTTTAGGCTTGCGGCTAAGTACACTATACCACTTCAGAGACCTTAGTGTATTATGGCCCAATAATAATATACAGACAGCTCAATAGACAGATACCTCGAAAGGGGCTTATGGTTTTGGTCATACAAATTACCTTTGGAAAGAATTTAATTAATACCACTCATAATAGTTGAGCTAGAGCTAACTCGAACGCTTCGAACTATATCACTCGTATCGTCCACTGCTTCTAGAGCTACCTCGAAATCCATCCATCCAAAAACGTATCACAATTAGTCAATTCTTTCCCGATTACAAGTATTAGAAAATTACTAGTAAAATCGTGTTTTAATTTACTTTTACTATCACAGTTGTTTTCACTATTTGTTTACTCTTTCTTGCAGATTAATGTCACCTCCACACAATCAACTGGGCTGTTGTCACAAGTGAATCGCTATTGTTTTTACATCCACACCTCGTTAGAAGTAAGTAAGTATTTGCATATGCATGCAAATTAACACCTAAGCAAGCATACGCACTAAATATAAGTAATTAGCGTGAAAACTGAGAAATTATGAGTTTCACGCCATCATGCAAATAGTGGCAAATAAAACAAACAAAAACCATTGTTTTTCTACCTCAGTTACTTCCTGTCCTTTCGTTAGCGCAATCGCACATAATACATACATACAAGTATTTGCATATGGGCTAGTAAACAATGTTACCAACACCGCTGCATGAACCTCATAAAAGCATTAGAAATTACTAATGGCGTGGCATATTGCTTAATTCCGTAAAAGAAATATGTATTCGCAATACCAAACAATGAGCGGTCGTTTGGCTAGGGTTTGGTTTCTTTTTTGCTTTGAAGCTGACGCGGCGTATGAGTAACTTGGGTGTTCCTCATTGTTAGCATTTTGCGTATTGCAAAATCGGTACAATTTTTTTGTTTTTGCAAGAGATTCACAATGCGAATGCAAGAGAGTGCGTATAAAAAGCATGAATGCATAGTGTACACAATGCAAGGTGGTTGGGAATATGCAAAGTTTATTATTCAAATATGTAAGTATGTAGTGATTTACAGCACGACGATTCTTTTGCCGACTGGCAGACTCCAAAATTTCGGTTTGTGGCTTAGTATTCTAACAATCTTTTGTATTTTCATTCTTATTTTTTGCATGGAGGCGTTGCATGATTACTTCTCTGCTATTCTTTGTGTTCATTGTACTTGTGTGGGTACATATTTTTGCGGCTATTGCAGACCCTCTTTAATGAAGCTGATAGTTTTTTCCGTTTCTTATTCTTCTCATTTTTTCATTGTTTTTTTTTCTTGTTTTTACGCATTGCTGTAAAATAAAGTAAGGTCATTTGAGTTAAGTGTGATGGCGTAATTGCTTTCGGCACTTTTCGGTATTTTTCTTGCAAAGCAAACAATAGAATTTGTGTGGCGTGGAAACATCAGTTATATGCATACATAAGGTATATATGTACATATATTACAGGTTATTACACTCCAATTTTGGTCGTGATGAGTGATGGGGGAGGAAAAAAGTAGGAGGAGATTAGTGATGTTATCCACACACATTAGCATAATAATATGGGACTAAATATGGTGCTTGTTGCTTACCATCACAATTAAAAAAAAAAAGAATTTATATTAAAATAAAACTATAACAAAAAATAATAAAATAAGAAAAATTAAAAGAATTATTACAAAAAAAATTATAGAATTTTTTTTTATAATTTTTGGTTATTACAAATTACAAAAAATTATTATTTTTACAATACCATAATATTCTACGGTTTAAAGCATGTCCAATTAGGCTGCGCCAATTTCTGAACAAGGATGTTAGCAGTATCCTGTACGAGGTATGTTCAAAAAGTATCGCGAATTTTCTGTTTTTTTCAAAAATTATTCATTTATTCATTCATATCTATTTTGCCCCCTTCAAAGTAATCCCCATGAGATATTATGCACTTGTGCCAACGTTTTCTCTAATCTTTGAAGCACTTCAAAAAACCATTTATTTTTTATCTTGTTCAGCTTCTCCTTCGATGCCGTCTTTATCTCTTCCATTGTAGCGTAGCGTCGTCCTTTCATGGGCCTCTTCAGTTTCGGGAACAAGAAAAAGTCACAGGGAGCCAGGCCTGGAGAATACGGTGGCTGTGGCATCATTAGTGTGTTGTTTCTGGTCAAAAAGTCGCGCACAAGCAACGATGTGTGACCAGGGGCGTTATCGTGATGCAAGGACCAATTTTTGTTCTTCCACAAATCCGGGCGTTTCTGGCGGATTGCTTCACGCAAATTCCGCATAACTAGCAGGCAACGTTCCTTATTGGCCGTTTCACCCTATGGCAAGAACTCATGATGCACAACGCCCCTGCGATCGAAGAAAACGGTAAGCAAACCTTTGACATTCGACCCAACTCGGCGCGCTTTTTTCGGTCTTGGTTCGTGCGGTAGCTTCCATTGAGATTATTGAGCTTTGGTTTCCACGTCATAACCATAAACTCACGATTCGTCACCAGTTATGACCCTCTGGAGCAAATTTGGGTAGTCGCGGACAGAGTCCAATATTTAATTAGCATTGCTCATGCGATGCTGCTTTTGGTCGAATTTGAGCAGTTTTGGTATGAATTTCGCGGCGAAACGTCTCATGCCCAAATCATTGAAAAAAGATCGAATGGCACGAGACAATTGATATGTCTAGGCCCTCAGCAACTTCTCTAACGGTGATTCGACCACGGAGATTGGCCAATACCATTTTCTTCACTTCATCAATTTTTTCGTCTACGTCTGTTCCTGAAGTGCTCGGGCGTTCACATCCTCTCGGCCTTCTGAGAACATTTTGTACCACCGATAAACGTTGCTTTGGTTCAAAGTAGCTTCTTCGTATGACACAGTCAACATTCGGAATACATTCGCGTTCTTAATTTCGTTTTTCACACAAAATTTGATACAAGTTCTTTGATCCATCTTTTTGAATAGGTAAAAATCGAAGACGAACGGATAAACATGCAAGCAAAGCCGCTGTCCACAATTAACTGAACATTCAAAATGGCCGAACTCATCGGCATGAGTGAGAGATATAAGTACCAACATATCGCCACAAAAAAAGCGAAATTCGAATATAGGTAACCAGCAAAAATTCAAAATTCGCGATACTTTTTGAACACACCTCGTATAACGGTCATGCAGTGGTTTAACTACATTTAAATTTTTGGTTGTGATTAAAATGTTTGCTTTCGGTTTCATCGAATTAAAAATGTTTAGTACTATTTATAAAAAAATTCCCACAAAAGTTTATAGGGCTAAAAAATGAAATTCTAACCCAAAAACTAAATAACATTGATTTAGCTAACCAGAAAAATATTTAGAAAAAACAATTTTTTTATTTTGATATAATAAAGCTAGGCTTAAAAATTTAACTTTAGCCCCGTGTCCTACAAATTAGAAGATGTGAATAACTGAAAATCATTGCACTGCTCGCGAGTAGTGAAAATTCTTGCAAGGTTCATCGATAGCATGAACAGCAGTACATGCTCCTCCAACACAGGGGTGCAGTACATATCCGAGTTTGTACTAGCTGTTTACTATTCTCTATTTTAATGTTGATATAGGAAACTCCCGTGATTAAAAACTTGCCGGAATATATTCTGAAAATTAAAGAAAAGTTTATTAATCAAAATTGATATTATTGCCTTAAAAGTACTCCAAATTAACTGTAACCCATTTATGCCAACGTTCGATCCAGCTGTCGAAACATTTTTCGAACTATATTTTCGGCACAGCCCATCAGATTCATTTTCGATTTTTCCATTACTTCCTTTCCGCTGTTGTATCGTGTTCCCCGTAGTGGTTTTTTTGAATCGATCAAGCAGAAAAAATCGAACGCAGCCACATCGATGGCTATTGGATGGTATTCGTTTCGTTCTTGGTACAAAATTTACGGATAATGATGGCACTGTACGATGGTGTGTTATCTTGGTCTGAAATCCAAGAGTTTTTTCCAAAAAATCCTTTCTTTTTTGAAGAATTGCTTCACCTAAACGTCTCATAACGCCCAAATAATAGCCCTTATTAAATGTCTGACGTTCTGGCAACAATTTTTGGTATACAATACCGTGTAATTGCATCGTCGATTTCTTTTTTAGCTGAAAACAACGTAGTTTTATGGTGTTGATTAATTGCTGATTAACTGATGTTTGGATTGCCGTATTCTTAAACCCACGTCTCGTCTTCAGTAATGATGCATTTGGAGAATGGTGTGGTGGATGCAGCCTAGAAAATCATGTCCCTGGCGATATCAACGCGGTTCCCTTTCTACATGAAATTCAGGTGCTTTGGGACCAACTTTGCAGAAATTCCACGCAAATCCAAATCATTAACTATAATGTCCTGAATGGATCTAGAAACAATGTTCAACTCCTTTGCCTGCTCTCTGATGGTTAATTTGCGGTTATTATCTATTTTTGTTTCTATTTATTTGGCGGCTGCCGCAGCCGAATGGGTTTGTGCGTGACTACCATTCGGACTTCAGAGAGAACGTAAGTTCGAATCTGGGTGAAGCACCAAAATGAAGAAAAATTTTCTTCTAATAGCAGTGGCCCCTCGGCAATGGCAAACCTCTGAGTATATTTCTGACATGAAAAGCTTCTCATAAAAATAAAAGAAATATCTACCACTCGGAGTCGGCTTGAAGCTGTAGGCCCCTCCATTTGGAGTGATACAATTGGCTCTTACATCCTTTTTGAGTGTTTGGCCAAGCTCCCCCTCCTATTTGTCGCGTGCGTCTATATATATATACACATATATTTTCACTTTATTGATGTTTTCATCAGTTTTGGATGTCGACGCCCTGCCACTACGTTCGTCATTCTCGATGAACTCTCGATCTCTTGTTTCCCAACATTTCTAAAGTTTTCGTACCTTTGAATCCATTTTTAATGCAAAATTTAATACAAACTCATTGTTGCAAATTCAAATCCATTTTTAAAACTGTAAAAAATCGAAGACACCTAGAAGACTCCTAAATGCGTAAGGAATGTGAAACTTAGATGTGGCAACCTAATAAAAAACGAACAGAACTGAAATCAATCAACTTAGGGCATCACCGGGCTGTTGTTTCATGTATATTGTTGGTAAGACTATAAGTTTGGCTGTATTCCGGTGTGATTACCCTCATAATTTTTCCCACAGAGATTTGTTTCAAAGCTCTACTTTTTAATTTTAATCAAATTTGTTCCACATTCCCAACATTTGTTGGATTTACCTATAATTACACTGTGGTACAAAAAAAAAGTTGCAAAAAAACTTTGGATCGGATATGGTGAGGGTTGTAGCTTATGAAAAACTGAAAATAATGGTATAGGAGAAATTTCCAATACACCCCCAAAATCTCATTTTATGGCCATAAAACCGTTTTTCAATAGGTTGATGTGAAGAATCACTCCTAACTTCGCCAATTGCCATCCGATTTCGGATTTGTTTTTTTAGTTCGAAAGAACAAAAACGAGCCTTTTTGACACTGTATTGACAATTTTTCTGAAATGACAACTGACGAGACTGTAGACGGAAGTATTTGGAATTTTTTTATTTTTTCTCTATTTTTTCAACTTTGACATAATTTTTACGATATTATCCGATATTGAGGATTTTTTTTAGTACACTACTGTTATAGTAAATTTAATTTTGCGTCGAATGAGCTATATTTGACTGTAATTGAATTAAAATTAGTAGAGTTGTGCGAGTTTTAAGATTTTTTGTTTTTTTTTACTACGAGATTTGGTATGCGTTTCGAAGCATGAAAATAATAACAAGTGTCATTATAAACGCATAATATTTATTGGAGTATTGTGCAGTGCAGCACTGTACGGTATGGTACGGTGCAGTACACAACGGCACTGGTTCCAAACTTAAAAATGCATTGGAAACGGCCCTTTGGAGTTTAGTATGGTACGGTACATTTGTCATTTCTTCATCAGTTTTGAATACTTCTCTGTAAGAAATTCGATCATCATCATTCATCTGAAGTCGTCATCAACTAAATTCCATTGTTTAAATCGAGAAGCGAGCGTTTCAGATAGTCTTCCCGATAGATGTATGTAAATCACGAGAAAGATCCTGAAAATCTGAATTTGATACAATGTCTCGTTCTGAAGATTTAGAACCAGACGGAAAGTACTCTTCATCATCAGGTTTATTGTTATCAGTTTGATCATCATCAGCAATGAGTTGAACTTCCTTCAGTTCATGACCTGCAGTTGAGTCAATCATATCGTCCAAGACTACGGGGTTCTTAACAGTTGCAACATCAGCATACTTTATGTGCTTTCGAGTTTTATAATGATGACCGTTTACGTCCGTTTTACAAAAATAACAATCATCTGGTTTATGATAAGGTTGATGATGCCATATCATCGGAGAATATTGAGAAATTTGACTTTTCTGGCAACGTTTTGATTTATATCTTTTGAATTTCAATGAAACAAACAATAAAACTTTGACGTTTTAATAAGGTTAAATTATAATAACAAACTTCTTTTGTTAATCAATGTACAGTGTGAACTTTGGTACACTTGGGAGCTTTTTCATATTTCTATTGAAAAAAAAGTGCTATAATATGTCAGATATTTTCGTAAGTTCTAACCAGTTCTGTTGTATGCAGTACAGTGTACTCTTATGTATACATATACACTCCAATAAATATTACGTATCTATAATAACGCATCAAAACACGTCCTTATTCCCATTTAGCGTAAGCTATACCTATATACCAAATTAGTAAAAAAAAAATAACTAAAATCTTAAAACTCACACAACTCCATTAATTTTAATTCGATTACAGTCAAATATAGCTCATTCGACGCAAAATTAAATTTACTATAACAGTGGTGTACTAAAAAAAATCCTCAATAACGGATAATATCGTAAAAATTATGTCAAAGTTGAAAAAATAGAGAAAAAATAAAAAAATTCCAAATACTTCCGTCTACAGTCTCGTCAGTTGTCATTTCAGAAAAAATGTTAACACACTGTCAATAGGGCTTGTTTTTGTTCTTTCGAACTAAAAAAGCAAATTCGAAATCGGATGGAAATTGGCGAAGTTAGGAGTTATTCTTCACATCAACCTACTGAAAAACGGTTTTATGGCCATAAAATGAGATTTTGGGGGTGTATTGGAAATTTCTCCTATACCATTCTTTTCAGTTTTTCATAAGCTACAACCCTCACCATGTCCGATCCAAAGTTTTTTTGCAACTTTTGTTTTTGTACCACAGTGTTATTAAAAAGATTAATAAATTATTGTACCGCAGGAATTCCAATTGTCGCTCATATAATCACCGGTCCAGACTACATATACCCACAAAAAATAACAAAAAATAGCCTATCGGTGTGATCTTACACGACCTTCGAGATCAAACTAAAGATCAAAATTAACAGGGCCATCACTTGAAAGTATGCGTTCATCGAATGTTTTCTGCACTAAATTGATTATCTCACACACTGTATGACGTGTCATGCCACTTTGATGATACCAGAGCACTTTTACTTCTAATAATATAATGGATCTGAAGCGCTCTTCATTGCCAGTAGGGTAGGGACCAATGTGAAACCCCAAAATATGCAGACATTTAACAAACCTATAAACAGGATATCTATCAGTAAATTGTCGTAATTGTCAATAGCTGAAATCGCCGGGCTTCAAGGGCATCACTAAAAAAGAGTTCTGCATTCCCATCACTTGAAAAACACTTAAATAGAAATCTGAAACATGGGCATTTTGCACTTAATTTAAAAAAAAAACTTAATATTTCTTCTTGGCAATTAAGTGAAGAAAATCGTAGAAGCCAGAGCGTTCTACACTAGAGTAAGACGAAGGCCGAGAACAAGATGGACCGACGAACTAGAGGACAACATCAAGAAATTTAGGATAACGAACTGGAAAAAAGTCGCAAGCGTTCGAGACGTATGGAGGTCCCGCGTGCAGCAGGCCAAAACTCACAAAGAGCTGTAGAGCCAAAAGATGACTTAAGTAAAAATTTAAATATTTTAGATGCATCCATTTTATTTTCCGTATCGTAGATTCGAAATTCCACTAATTTTTACGCTAACTTGAAGTCGGCATTTATGTCAGAAATGTAGTGGAAAATGAGTTCTTACGTCAATCAGAGTTGACGCTTGTGAACTAAACAGCTGCAGTAAAGAAATAGGCAAGCAGTGGAGCGCGTAAAGGTCAGGAGAAAGATTTTCTTTACTTAAAATAATTTTTTTGTAATTAGTAGAAAAGGTCTTTAAAAACAAAAGTGATTGGATGATTAATTTTGCGCCACATTATACATTTAATATCCGCTTTTTAAGCCAATCATCAGTTATTCATTTTCCAAATGTTCAATTAAATATTTACTAATTCAGTTCATTGAATTAATTAATGTAATTATTCCACAGCTAAATTATGTAGCTGTTCACACGTTTCGCATGCAATCACCCGGATAAGCCCCATTTAAGAGAACGGAAAAGCTTTCATAGATTGCAGAATGAAAAAGTTAGACAACAGTTAATTTAATTATATATATGTCGATATGTATGTATCCCTCTAGCTGTCGTGATATTATGCACTTTTGTTTATACGCTTATGTACGAAGAATTTAATTAAAGTCCCCCCCGCTTTGCTAGATAAATGCAACCTACGAAAACAATCAATATAAAGCAGACAACCTGACTTCTGTGACTGACTGTCGTTGCATAGCGCAATATCAGTGTATTAATAAAACTGCACAATCAACACCTTACACTCTTAAAACTACCAATCGCCGCAGCATTACGAGTGATATTAAAATGAAAAGTTTCCCAATGCTCAATTTTTTTCGCTTCTGTTTTGTTGCTCTTTTTTTGCAGCTGAAAAAATAATTAAACTGTCTGACATTTTCTACTGCCGCCAAACTGTCGGCGGAAGAACAGTAAAGGTAATTACGAAAAGAGACAACTACGTAACGTATTTCAAGCAGACATACACACATACACATACATACATACATATGGGCACATATGCTGGTGTGCAAATGGATATACGATGGTTATCCAAGTTAAGTGACTGGCTAGGACAAGTGACTGGTCAGCAGTTTAAGTGTAATCGCAAAGTAAATCTAATACAGGGTGTACAACTAAGCTTTGAGAAGTGAGCGTGGAAAATAGACTTCATAAATTTCAATTTGAAAAAATTATAATAGTTCGATTTATATTCTCTTTTTTTTGTCGGGACAACTAGCAAGTGCAGCACTCAGACATTAATTGAGTCCATTGTACTACACTTGGATTCCCTTTTAATTTTCTTTAAATATACTTGATCTCCGAAGAAATCTGAGTAGATCTTGTGGTGCCAAAGAGCCAAGGTGGTCGCTTCTTAACACATCAATGCCAAAGACCTCAAACCTGATTCAAGCGAAGGCGGGGCAGACGCATAGGAAGTGGTCCGCCGTCCAAACCTCCACAAACTTTTCATTACCATTAATTATTATTATTATTTAATTAATTAGAATTTCTAGAAAAAATTTATAGCCTATTGAATGCTGTTTCGCTATTTCTCCCTATAACAAATGCACGATTTTATATAAAGAAACTACGAAACACCGTCACGGGAAGGAAAAATAACGAAAATCGACGAGCACTTGGGGCTTTTCAAACTTCCAACTTATTATAAAAAAAAAAAAAATAAATAATTGGCGCGTACACTTCTGTTAGGTGTTTGGCCGAGCTCCTCCTCCTATTTGTGGTGTGCGTGTTGATGTTGTTCCACAAATGGAGGGACCTACAGTTTCAAGCCGACTCCGAACGGCAGATATTTTTATGAGGAGCTTTTTCATGGCAGAAATACACTCGGAGGTTTGCCATTGCCTGCCGAGGGGCGACCGCTATTAGAAAAATGTTTTTATTAATTTTGCTTTCACCGAGATTCGAACCAACGACCTCTCTGTGAATTCCGAATGGTTATCACGCACCTACCCATTCGGCTACGGCGGCCGACTTATTATATGTTACTAAAATTTAATAGACTATAGAAGTACGTATCCAATTTTTGTTTTTAATTCTGATTTGAAAATTTGGAATTTAGATAATAATTTGTTGAATTTTTATAAATCTTGTATAAGGCTTGAAAGTTGCTTTATTATGGTTTTTATTACAGCATGAATTATAAAAAAAAAATTATTAAAAATAATAGAAATGAATAAATTGTCCAAACTTGTCAAAATGTTGAAGTGTTACTCTTAGTTTTTTCGCCAGCTGTAGTTAAACTTAAAATATTACAGTTCTAAAAAAGTACATATTTCGTTAAATTGCCATTAGCTTCGGCTGTAGTTAGCCGATTTACAATTATTTGGTGTGCACCACCGCATATACCTCTTTACTTCAATAGTAGGTATCATAATCCAAAAAATAGTTTTTTTCGTTAAGTATGCAGAAATGGATAAAATCTTTTCTTTTATGCTGTGTAAATTCATGGAGATATTTATTGAAAGTATCTCATTAGCACCGGCGGTCGCCGTAGCCCAATGGATGGTACGTGACTACAATTCGGGAGTGCGTAGGTTCGAAACTCCGGGTATGAAATAACAAAATGATAGAAAAAGTTATCTCTAATAGCGGTCACCCCTCGGCAGGCAATGGCAAACCTCCGAGTGTATTTCTGACATGAAAAAGCTCCTCATAAAACCGATTTGCCGTTTGAAGTCGGCTTAAAACTGTTGGAGGAGGAGTTCGGCGAAATACCTAACAGATGTGTACGCGCCAATTAATTATTTTGCATTTTTATTTATCTCATTAGATCAAAATATGGGATTATTTTTACTTAAGGCGACGCTATAAAATGAAGACTTTTTCTTTTTTTTTTATTTATGACACTATAAAGAATATGTATAAATTTTTTTCATAAAGTAAATTTTACAGTCAAAGCAAAACTTGCTACTAAATACAATATCAAAAGTACATTTAAAATTGTATCATCTTTACGGTAATTTCACTTTTTCGTTAAAGGAAAGTGAAAACATGCAATAGTGTCAAATACGAAAAAATAAAACAAAATTGAAAAACACGGCTTGCAAAATAACCAATCGGCTAATTGAATTGGTTTGTTGCCAAATGATGGACCGAAACGCAATTTCTCACCTAATCAATGCCAAATTTGATTGCAATTTCATAATATGGTACGCAATATATTTAAGTGTATTAATTTTTTTCCATTTCGTTTATGTTTCATCGGAAGACTTTCTATACATGTCGACATGAAATGTGTTCACACTCATTCGCTAACAATACGTCAGTCAGTAGCCAACAAATGGCTTATTTATGATGGCGACCATAATGAGCTTATTGCCGTTATTGTCATCGCTGGCGAGCAGTTTCTTCAACTCCAATAACTTTGAACCGAAAATGTCGCAAAAGCTACCTAATGCAATATTTACTATTAATGCATAGGTATTTATGTATGTATGTATGAAAGCATGAATTTGCAAGCCCTTTAAGTGGCTATGTTTCACTTCGTTGCCTTTGCACCTACTCATTTTATTTTCTTTATTTTGTGTTTTTTTATTTTTGTATTTTAAGTTTGTTTTTTTTTTTTGCTTTTGTTTGCTTGCAATTTTCAAATGTAATTTTTATTGTCACAAGAAAGAGTAATTGCGAAGTTCAGAGTTGGGAAAATGCAAATAACAGACGATGGCACGTGCAGAAGGTCTGCGAAGAGTTGGCAGCGTTTGATGCTCTTGAACTTTTGATGGAAAACTCTATTTACACTATTTTCTAAAGTTCACAAAAACAAAAACAAACTTTCGCTTTTACTGTAAGTCACTCGCTATTGCGTTAAAGCCTATGGAACACGAATAATTTTGTTTTTGTATTAGAAACTGCAGGTCATCATACGATCTTACTTTAATAAGCTTTTTTGTTCAATAAATCGAAATAAAATAAAATAAAATAAAATAAAATAAAATAAAATAAAATAAAATAAAATGAAATGAAATAAAATAAAATTGAAAAAATAAGAAAAAAAAAAAATAAAAAAAATAAAAAAAAAAACAAAAAAATAAAATAAAATAAAATAAAATAAAATAAAATAAAATAAAATAAAATAAAATAAAATAAAATAAAATAAAATAAAATAAAATAAAATAAAATAAAATAAAATAAAATAAAATAAAATATAATAAAATAAAATAAAATAAAATAAAATAAAATAAAATAAAAGGAAACTAAGGGAAATACAATAAAAATATATATAAAAAAATAAAAAATAAAGCAAAAAATAAAATAAAAAATAAAAAATAATAATAAAAAAAAATAAAATAAAATTGAAAAAATTAAAAAAAAAAGATAAATAAAATAAAAGGAAAGGAAATATGTACATTCAAAACATGTATAAAAAAAAAACGAACAATAAAATAAAAAAAAATTTAAAAAAATAATAAAATAAAATTGGAAAAATAAATAAAATAAGAAAAATAAAACAAAATGAATTAAAATAAAATAAAATCAAATTAAAAAAAAAAAAGAAAATAAAATAAAAGGAAACTAAAGAAATACAATGAAAATATATATAAAAAAATAAAGCAAAAAAATAAAAAAAATATTTAAAAAAAATAAAATAAAATTGAAAAAATTAAAAAAATAAGATTGAACTGAAAAATTAAATAAAAAAAATCATAAAACAAAATAAAATAAAAAAAATTAAACAAATTAAAATAAAACAAAATACAATAAAATAAATCAAATAGTACTTATGAAACATAATTTGGTGGCTCTACGGTGTCGTCAGTGTCATATTGTCATATAGTATATCATAAAGTTTTGAAATATTACTTCAATGTTTAGAGCACTCGAAACTACAAGCAACTACATTTTAAGTACAGGGTGGCGCAAAATTAATCACCTCATCGGAAGATTTATTATATAATATGATATTTTCAAATGGCGTCGTACTTCGCTCATATATGTCACATGTGGACCAGACAGCTGCAGGTTGCCCTCTGCAAGTAGGTAATCTTTCAAGGAACATAGTAGCCCTTTCGGTCAGTTAAGACCGTATTTCTGCGAACTTCGAACAGATCTCTCTATCCCCAAACTAGAGTTTGAAAGTCGCACTAGAGCAAACTTTCCAAATAGGCCGGATTGAAATTAGGGGAAAATCTGCACTGAAGCTTACACCTCTGTTTCCACTTACGGCTCCAAGATGGAATCGGGAGTCGCAGCAAGGGTTATATACGAATCAGGCACTTTATGTATTTCCTTAAAATTTTCGAATGCTGCTAGTATTTTCCAGGTAGATGTCTTTGCGATCCTGCAGGCATGTAAAATGCTTAGGGAGCGTGGGACCGAAGGAGATATTAACATTTTCTCTAATAGTCAAGCCGCGATTAAGGCTTTGACGACATGGTGTAGATCCAAACTAGTCAACTACCGTAAAAGGAGATCAAATCTCTTGGATGTATAGGTAATATTTAGCTGAGGTAAAAGAAATTGCTGATGAGCTTGCCAGGAAGGGGACTAAATTGGTCTCAATGACCTCGTACTCGATGATCGGCATTCCCCCTAATTGTTGTTAAAAGGTAATTGTACAACTTATTTCTTAGGAAAGCGCAGAAGAGGTGGAACTCCATTTCTGTGCATTCGTGTGCTATTTCGAAAACCCCTTAGCCGCAGTACAATAGACGGAGGACTTAGAAGGGCCTGGGGACTCCACGCCATTCAATTTTCAAACTCGTAGCTGTGTTTACTGGTCATTGGACGATCAT